>OZ038510.1:29570119-29610119 GCA_964036315.1 Acanthosepion esculentum | reverse complement strand
TAAATCTTTTTCTTTTCTTTTTATTACACTGATAGTGATTTCCTACGCGTATCTTGCTTGTAGCCCAATGGCGAATGTACGTGGCACACAGTGAGCATCGACCTCTCCTAAATTGATACTCTTACTTCCTATACGTTATTCAGTGTTTTCCCTTTTCTGTAATCGATTTGGCGTACACGTGTCACGAAACGCGAGGTGGGTTGGGGGTGGTCATTCCTTGCATCGATGTTTGGCCCGGACATTCATTGCAATGATCCTCCAACAGACGTCATGGATCCGACCTTGCCGCTGGATCCCCGAGGGAATACAGAAAGTGTGGATCTGGGCCGGGGCAACCACTTACTCACTCACACGCAGCTCCACAATCATCCCTTCGAAGGGATATGGTAGAAAAAGCAAATGAAACAAAAGGGTTATTTAGTCTGGCTCAAGGCAATTGTTCAATGCCGATACAAGTCTTAATTCTCCTTACTTCAGACGTTATCATTAGTGGATGCCCGTATTTGAAATAAACGTTCCGTTTGTTTTTTTAAACAGTGTGTAGCTCACTCGAGAAAACATCGGTAGAGCATCGTCCTATATTTGGGACTCATCAGCAGTGCGCATCCACTACCGAGAATTGAAACCCGGACCGTTACGTTATCAGGCAAACGTCATACCAACTGTTCCAACGGTCCTCGGTGACGAAGAAGGTAGCAAACCAGACTCAATATAGCGCCGCTCGCTCACATATTCCATGGTGGAACTCAACTGAAATTATATATATATATATATATATATATATATATATATATATATATATATATATATATATATATATATATATATATATATATATATATATAGAATTTCAGTTGAGTTCCATATATATATATATATATATATATATAGAATTTCAGTTGAGTTCCACCATGGAATATGTGAGCGAGCGGGGCTATATTGAGTCTGGTTTGCTACCTTCTTCGTCACCGAGGACCGTTGGAACATATATATATATATATATATATATATATATATATATATATATATATATATATATAGTGTGTGTGTGTGAGTACCCTATGGTGTGCTGGAAATTTCTCGACTCGACCAATATGCAAAAGTCAGTATATCAATAACCAAATATTAGAATACAGAAGTATTCTCGACATGATGCAAAGGAGATAGAAAACTCTGTCAAGATACGGGGCGGAACAATACAACGAAATAAATACCAAATACAGGCAGTTTGAAGAAGAGTAGCGAAGCAAAAAAATATGCAGAAATAGATAGACTGACTGCAACCAACAAAGGGGATATGCATAAACCAATAAGGCAACTAACAGGACAGAAGAGACGCTGGTCAACAGGCTGAATAAAATCCAAGGACGGAATGCTCATATTAGAGAAGGAAAACATTCTTCAGCGCTGGAACGAATATATTGGAAAACACTTCCCCGACGAAATAGAACAACTGGCAATACGTAGAATTATGGACGGGCCTGGTATTCTAAAATCCGAAACAGAAGCTGCATATGACAAACTGAATAGAAACAAGGCGGCAAAACCAGATGGAATTGTAACAGATGTGCTGACAGCCTTAGATGATTTTGGCATAGAAAAGATTACGGAAATAATCCTTTCCTCGATCGCCCCATAGCCAGACTTTTCTCTTACTTTCACTCTTCGTAGCCCCTTGCTTGGGGTGAAATGCTTAAAAAAATAATTCTCATGTAGAAGGGCCGATAACATTAAGGTACCCTTTTCTTTATTTCTTACAACATTTTCTTGTTCCTTAATACTTTGCTTAACCAATATTTTCTGGGGTCCAAAGTACCACAGAAAAAAGAAGATATGCATAAGCAAATAAGGGAACTGATAGGACAGAAGAGACGCTCGTCAACAGGCTGAATAAAATCCAAGGACGGAACGCTCATATTAGAGAAGGAAAACACTGTTCAGCGCTGGAACGAATATATTGCAGATCTCTTCCACGACGTAAGAGAACAACCAGCAATACATAGACCAGAAATAGAAGTTGCACTATCAAAATTAAACAGAAACAACGCGGACGGGCCTGACGGAATTGTATCGGAAATGCTGACAGCCTTTGATCATTTTGGCATAAACAAGATCACAGAAATAATAAATGAAATCTACAACAGTGGCGACATACCGGAAGATGTCAGCAGATCTATTTTCATAGCACTGCCTAAGAAACCAGGCGCAAACGAATGTGAACTCCACCGAACAGTCAGCATAATGAGCCACGTAACAAAACTCATCATCCGTATTCTGATGAATAGAGCGCGCAGCAGAATCAGTCCAGAGATAGGACGAGAACAGTGCGGGTTCGTTGAAGACAATGGAACGAGGAACGCTATATTCATGCTCAGAATGCTATCAGAAAGAATAAATACAAATGCAGAAGGATGTGCACCTATGTTTTCTAGAATATGCAAAGGCATTAGACAAGGTACGCCACAAAGATCTGTTGGTCCTGCTCGACAACCTTGATATATTTGGGAAAGATATTAGAATAATCAAGAACCTATACTGGCAGCAAACGGCCTGCATCCGGATAAAGAATGAGATCAGCAGATATGCAAAAACAGAAAGCGGCGTAAGGCAAGGATGGGTTTTCTCACCGGACTTATTCAACCTATACAGCGAGGCAATTCTGAGTGAACTGTAAATCCTACCAGGATTCATTAGCGGCCACAATCTTAACAACATATGATACGCAGATGACACAGTGCTGATAGCAGACACACGGAAAGGAAATGACAAAACCTCCTACAAGAGGCAGCGAAGGAGAGCGAGAAGAAGGGAATAAGCGTAAATTACAAGACGACAGAATGCGTGGTCATCAGTAAAAAGATGAGCCTGAAATGCGGTTTGCAGGTCGGGAACACTAAAATCAAAAGCAGGTGCGGGCATTTAAATATCTGGGAAGTATTCTGACAGTAGACGGTTAGTGTGACGCTTAGGTCCGAAGACGTATTGGGATGGCCAAAGATGCATTCTAAAAGCTAGAGTATTACGAGACAGGAGCATTTCGTTGGTAACAAACAAAAGAGCACTGAACTGCTACGTGATACCTGTCCTCCTTTACGGCGGGGAATGTTGGACGGTCTCCTCAAAGATGAAGAGAAGATTCGAAGCAACGGAGGTATGGTTCTACAGAAGGATGCTGAGGATACCATGAACCGAACATGTGAGCAACGATGAGGTTTTGAAGATGATACAAACATACTTAACATCAGGAAGAAAAAGGCAGCTGAAATTTCTTGGTCACGTAATGAGAAAGGAGGGATTGGAGAATCTGATACTCACAGGGCGGATAGAGGGAAAGAGAGACAAGGGAAAGGCAACGCGTGACCTACCGAGTGGACTTAAGCAAGTGGATAATGGAACAGGGTTTGGGAGAAGTAGCAAAAGAAAAAAACATACTGGGAATTACAAGGGGAAGTGGGGAGCCATGATCGCCTACATCCTGTGGGGACACGGTACATAAAAGAAGAAGTGTGGGGCGGAAACTTTTCAGCACCACCTAATAGATAGATCGATAGATAGATATTAATAGACTGTGGTAGATAGATAGATAGATATTAATAGACTGTGGTAGATAGATAGATATTAATAGACTGTGATAGATATTAATAGACTGTGGTAGATAGATAGATAGATAGATAGATAGATAGATAGATAGATAGATAGATAGATAGATAGATAGATAGATAGATATTAATAAGTTGTGGTAGATAGATAGATAGATAGATAGATATTAATAAGTTGTGGTAGATAGATAGATAGATAGATAGATATTAATAAGTTGTGGTAGATAGATAGATAGATAGATAGATATTAATACGTTGTGGTAGATAGATAGATAGATAGATAGATATTAATAAGTTGTGGTAGATAGATAGATAGATAGATAGATAGATAGATATTAATAAGTTGTGGTAGATAGATAGATAGATAGATAGATAGATATTAATAAGTTGTGGTAGATAGATAGATAGATAGATAGATAGATAGATAGATATTAATAAGTTGTGGTAGATAGATAGATAGATAGATATTAATAAGTTGTGGTAGATAGATAGATAGATATTAATAAGTTGTGGTAGATAGATAGATAGATAGATAGATATTAATAGACTGTGGTAGATAGATATTAATAGACTGTGATAGATAGATAGATAGATATTAATAGACTGTGGTAGATAGATATTAGACTGTGGTAGATAGATAGATATTAATAGGCTGTGGTAGATAGATAGCTAGATAGATATTAATAGACTGTGGTAGATAGCTAGCTAGCTAGATAGATAGATATTAATAGACTGTGGTAGATAGATATTAGACTGTGGTAGATAGATATTAGACTGTGGTAGATAGATAGATATTAATAGACTGTGGTAGATAGCTAGATAGATAGATAGATATTAATAGACTGTGGTAGATAGATAGACAGATATTAATAGATTGAGATAGATAGATAGATAGATAGATAGATAGATAGATAGATAAAAGAGAGCGAGAAAGATCGTAGCACGTCCATAAAATTATACCCTGATGCATGCGCATGTGGTTATAAATAATCATATATAAATAATGCCAACTGCACGTTTCCTTCTCTCCCCCGTCCGTCCGTCCGTCCGTCCGTCCGTCCGTTACCTCTCCACCCCCGCATTGGCCCGCCCCAAATGCATCTCGGCCTTGCCTGACTGACCCTTTCAATTCTGCATCTTTGTTAGACTTGGAGTCGAGTTATTTTAGATTGATCTCTAATTACTTGCAGGCCAGTTTGGGACAGGACTGACTGCGGCGGTGCCCGGTAGGGTGTGGGGTGAAGGGTGAGGGGTTAGTAAGGGGGGTATGGCGTAGCGTCGTGGTCACGAGGGAGGTTGATCGGTGGATTGTCAAACCGCCATTCTCATGGCCCCCTTCGGCACGTGCTCACCCAAACAATCTTCTTTTTTTTTTATTCCTCTATCAGCGCCACCCGACATTAAAACTTCGATCAGAATCAGTCTCTCCTCTCTCTCCTCTCTCTCTCTCTCTCTCTGTCACTCTCTCTCTCTCTCTCTCTGTCACTCTCTCTCTCTCTCTCTCTGTCACTCTCTCTCTCTCTGTCTCTCTCTCTCTCTCTCTGTCACTCTCTCTCTCTCTCTCTCTCTCTCTCTCTCTCTTTGCACTTTTTTTTATATCTCTCTCTTTCTCTTTCATACGTGGGTCATCACTGTCAGCTGCCAATCAATCGCCACCCCCACCATCCACCTCATCTCTTTCAGTCATCATCTTTACCCATTTCTTTCTCTCTGCCCCCCCACGCCCTATCACCCTCTCTCTTCTCCGATCTGTTAGGTGTCGTCCCTTGTTCTCAACCCTATCTCTCTCTCTCTCTCTCTCTCCCTCACTTTATAATTCTCAATCTCCCGCTCCCGCACCCACACCCCAAAACATATTTCTCTTCTGTCGCTTTCTCACATTCAATTCACATCCCAAAGCTTCACACCTCTCCTCTTCTCGTTGTCAATCTCGGCTACTCACACCGACACTCTGTTCATCTTCCTGCTCGCACTGTCAACTCCTCCCTAACTTTATCTCTGCTAATCTCTCTCCTCTCCCCTTTACTCTCTCGTAAATCTCACTCCACAACCTCTTCTCTTATTAACTCTGCTAATCCCACAACCGTTTTGCTCTCCAATAAATTCCCACCCCACTTCTATTTCATTTTTTCCTTCATTCTCTTTTTTTTCGACCTCCTTATTTCTTTCATTCTCTTTTTTCCTTCGTTCTCATGTTTTGTTCGTCCTCTTTATTTTATTCACTTTCTTTTTCCTTCATTCTCAGTTTCCTTCGTTCTCTTTTATTCCTTCGTCCTTATTTTTTCGTTTTCTTTTTTCCCATACTTTCTCTTTTTTCTTTTGTCCTCTTTTTTTCTTCATCCTCATTTTCATTCGTTCTCTTTTTTCCTTCGTTCTCTTTTTTTCTTCATCCTCATTTTCATTCGTTCTCTTTTTTCCTTCGTTCTCGTTTTCCTTCATCCTCATTTTCATTCGTTCTCTTTTTTCCTTCGTTCTCGTTTTCCTTCGATCTCATTTTTCTTCCATACTCTTTTTTCCTTCGTCCTCTTTTTTATTTGTCGCCATTTTTCTTTCATTCTCTTTTTTCCTTCGTTCTCTTTTTTTATTCATTCTTTTTTCTTTCTCTCTCTCTCTTTTTGTTTCGGTCTCATTTTTCTTTCACCTCTTTTTTCTTTCGTCCTCTTTTTTATTCGTCGCCATTTTTCCTTCATCCTCTTTTTTCATTCTTTCTCTTTTTTCTTCATTTTCTTTTTCCTCCATTCTCTTTTTTTCTTCGTTTTTTTTTTACTTCGTTCTTTTTTCTTCTTTCTCATTTTTCCTTTATTCTCTTTTTTCTTTCTCCTTTTCTTTCTTCCCTTTTTGCCTTCGTCCTCTTTTTTCTTCTTTCCCCTTTTTCTTTCATTCTATTTTTTCTTCATTCTCTTTTTCTTTCACTGTTCTCTTTTTCCTCCTTTTGTTGTTTTTATTCTCTTTTCTTTTCGTTCGTTCTTCTCTCTTTTTCTTTTTTCTCTTTCTTTCATCTCTCTTTTCCTTCTCTCGCTTTTCCCTCTGTTCTTTTCCCTTCAATATTCCTCACTTGGCAAAACCAGATATGTGTGTGTGTGTGTGTGTGTGTGTGTGTGTGTGTGTGTGTGTGAATTCACTAAAGTTAAGCTTAGTCTGTCACAAAGTAACAAGACTGAGCACCGATTGAACCCTCCACATAATGGTTCATACGATGAATTTGTTCATCATTGGACCACGACACTTACCTTTGTTTGGTAAAATGACATAAATGTTGGGTATCCAATGAAGATAGAATTAACTATAATCATCATGATTAGCTTACTGGTCTAGTTGACCATTACTACTAAATAGTGCATTCGATTTTACCTGAGTGCTCCATACTTGCTGCCTTGTGCCAAATCCAAACTAAGCTATGACTAATAAATAACAATTACCGTAATAACTCTTGGTATTTATTTATTAATCGTAGATTGCCACTCAGTAAGGACCAAATTCTTTAATGCTAATATTGGTGACCTCTGTCGACCATTACACTACGGTGAGGGTTTCGTTTTTCTTTCTTTCTTTCTTTATTTTTCGTTTTTATTCAACTGCTCTCCGATTTTTCTCTCTCCTTTACACCGCATCTTTATTTTCTTACGGTTATATCACTTGAATCACCGAAGTTAAGCAACGTCGAGCTTGGTCAGTACATAGATGGGTGACCGCTTGGAAATTCCAGGCGGTGTTATAAATAACGGCCCGGAATTGGAAATACAGTCGGGTTCATTAAATTTATCTACGTTTTATATACTTACCCTTGGGAAAGGTACGAATCAACATTTTCTCCGCGGCCCCATCTATGGGTTAATTAGTAGCACTTGTATCCGTAAATCATTATAACAACCAAAAAATGTTTACAATCTAAAAATTATTTTATAGCTTTAAATAACGTTCAAAAAGTTGGTAAGCCATAAAAAACAAATCGACCAACTTTCTTTTTCTCCTTTCTTTCTCCCCACTACTTTTCTCTCCTTTCTTTTCCAATCCTCTTTCTTTTCTCTTTTTCCTTTCCCTTGTCTCTTTGTTCTTTCTTTTTCTCTGCTTCTTTCTTTTCTCTCTTTCCTGTTCTTTGTCTCTTTTTCTCTTTCCTTTTCCCTGCCTCTTTCTTTTCTCTTTCCTTTCCTTTGTATCTTTTTCTTTCTTTATTTCCCCTATTCTTTCTTTTCTCTCTTTCCTTTTCTTTGTCTCTCTTCCCTTTTCCCTGTCTCTTTCTTTTCTCTCTTTCTTTTTCTTTGCTTCTTTCTTTTCTCTCTTTCTTTTGTCTCTTTTTTTTCTTTATTTCCTTTTATTTCTTTTCTCTCTTTCTTTTATTCCTTTCTGCAATCTGCGTATTGATTTTTCAAAAGCAAATCAACTTCGCCACGAAGATGCTTGGATCAACACATTCATCTTTATCCAAAATTCGTCCTCGGACCAGAAGATTTAAATTATTTAAATATTCCCTTCGAAATTATCTCTTAGTTAAATTTCTTCTCCGAATTAGAGACATTTTTTTTTATCATTTTCTTTTCTTTATTTTCTTACTTTTAATACCGTCCGATATGGTTAGACTTTTTTTGCCGGTGATTTTTCTCCCTTTTTAGTATGAACCGCTTTTGTTAACCCAGGCTTCTTTATACACTTCTCTTGGTATCAGTGTCATTTTCCTCCCTCTTACTTACAACCTTAGCTCCCGCTTTTAAACCGTTACTCTTTCACTTCCAAACGTACACACATACCTACCTACCTACTTACAGCCACCAGCTTTTTTAACCCAGAATCATCATCTCCCAGCATCTGCATTCCTTTGCCATCAGAAAGACTGTTCCCCTGTCATTATCAGCCACTGATCCACACCCGCTTCCACCGTTCCATCCTCAGTCACCTTCCTGCCTATTTCTTGGAGCATTTAGCGCCCACCCCGTTGCACTGGTCCTAAATTCTCAGTATAAACATCCATATTTCTTTCCCGAGACCGTAGCTTCGACTGCGCACACTCACCACCGCCATGTTTATCGTCCCTTTCTCCCTACTCCACTTCTGGTTCCTTTTATTTCCTTTCAGGCCTCTCCCTTCCCTCTTCAGTATGACTTTCGCACAGTCATTTTTGTAGCAGCCCCCGCTAATTTCCTGGCTATAAGCACCCTTCCTTGTTTTCTTCATCGCAATCTTTTCTCATCATCAGTGAATCTGTGTGTTTCTTCACTGTCTGAATTCTGTTCACTATATATCAGCCTTACTACATTTGATAGACGTGCAAAATGGCTGGATTAGTTTCTTTTCGTTTTACGTATTCGCTCGCATTATATATTTCTAATATAAGCTTCTCTACATAAGTTGGGACAACGCCAACCAATTTCACATCATTAATAGGCCGTCCCTGCTTCTTTCGTGGACTCTTCTTTTCCGCCATTCTCTCTCTCTCTCTCTCTCTCTCTCTCTCGCTCGCTCTCTTACTACTCTCATTATTATATTCGGCCTCTTTCTTTTCTCTTTACTTCCTGCCTTTCTCTTTACTTTTGGGCCATTTTCTTTTCTGTCTTTTTTTTCCTGCTTTTCTCTTTTTTTTTCCTCTTCTTTTTCTCGTCTTTTTCTTTTGTCTTCTTTGTCCTACCCCACTCTTTTCTCCCCTTTGTCTTGTCTCTCACTTTCTCCCCTTCTTTGTTCCTCCTCCCTCTTTTCTCTTTCTTTCACCTGCACCTCTCTTCCCTCTTTTTATTTCCCAGCACTCTTCTTTTCACTTCCATGTAATCCATGTGTTGATTTTCAAAAGCGAAAACAACGTTCCAACTTGGATTATTGTCGCATCACACTCTCCTTTATCCAAAATGTCGGCCTTGGGCCAGGAAAACGTAACTCGAGTACATAAATTCTGGAAATTAAATAAAATACATTCTTCATAGAGAATGTTTCAAGAAAAATATAAATGTTTTTTTTGTTTTTAATTCTATTTAAAATAAAATGTCAGGTTCAATTTTTTTTTCTCTGAAAACACCTTAAACAAAGCATCATTTCAACATAAACAATGAATCTTCCCCTTTCTAAGGTCTACTATAAAGTGTTTAGGTAATAACCATATATAAAGTGTTTAGATAATAACGATATATAAAGTGTTTAGATAATAACCTTATATAAAGTGTTTAGCTAATAACCATATATAAAGTGTTTAGGTAATAACCTTATATAAAGTGTTTATATATCATATATAATAGTGTGGACGTAGTAATCAACGCTGCATGGTGAATCGCTACTTCAAACCATAAGCGACCATCAGACCATTTTTTGTAGATACGTTCGCCTGTCGCCCATCTCACACTCCTCCCCGTTTTATTGAACAGGAGTAGAGGTTTATCCCTTGTTACCTCTTTAGGATAGTGCTTCCGGTTCCTTGTAAAATCTACTTCGACTATACTTCTGACGTCTCCGGCTGAACTCTGCAATTTTATTTACTAATTATTTATTTTTTCCTTTGCAATAGGAGTAGATTGGCCGGTTCACTCTCCTCCACAGTCTTTTCGACAGGAGCAGAGGTTTATCCCTTGTTTCCTGTTTAGGATTAAGTTTCCGGTCCCTTCTAAAGTTTTTTTTTCATTCTCTTTCATTCTAGTTATCCCCCTTTTGTCTTAGTGGCATTACTCACTTACTTGAGAAGGAACTGATAAAAAAAAATCACTCACTGAGAGGGAAAAAAGAGAGAGAAACAATAACAGAACAAGATTCAGAAGACTACAAAGGATATTGCATTTACATTTTCGTAGTTGACAGAAATTATATGTAATTATTTATTCGGAAATTATAACAAACATGTTATAAAATCACTAAAAAATAGCCATTTTGTATCAACACTTCTGGTGTCTTCTCAAATGACGGTGTTGAATGTAGGTTCTACTCAAGTGATGTTGGCGTTGAATGTAGGTTCTACTCAAGTGATGTTGGTGTTGAATGTAGATTCTACTCAAGTGATGTTGGCGTTGAATGTAGGTTCTACATTCAACACCTACATTCACGCCATCACTTGATAAGACACCAGAAGTGTTGAAACAAAATGGCTATTTTTGTAGTGATTTTATAACATATTTATGTTATAATTTTCGAATAAATAATTATATTTGCTCTACTCTGTATTGAGCACTCTTTTAAGAATAGTATTTGTCGTTTATTTCAATTTATTCCGTATACACCAATCCTGTACTTGGTGATAAAATAATTGTCGGACATTGTCCATTTCATAATGTGTGACGTCATTTGTTTACAATTGGATACGCTTTGAGCAGATATGAATGTACGTGAGAGAATCATGGAAGATTGTAGTTTGAAGACAGTAAAATCGACCATGCTAACCGAACGCTCTTCTGTGGCCAAATCGGTAAAAGCACATCAGGCTATATGACGGTTCCGTATATTCTTGTCGGAGGAGGCATATTTTCTTTGACAATTTCTCGGACATTCAGGCCGGTAAATGTTATTAATACTATTTATTATAAACAGAGCATTCACTTAAATATAAAAAAAAAGAATGTATAAATATAAAAACGTCTTAAAATAATTGTCGGACTTTGTCCATTTCATAATATATATATATATGTGTGTGTGTGTGTGTGTGTGTGTGTGTGTGTGTGTGTGTGTGTGTGTGTGTGTGTGTGTGTGTATGATGTAACAGCAAAATTGTCCAAATAGTGTAACAGCAAAATTGTACAATTGTTAGATTAAGATTTTGACCCATTGTATCTTAGAAATGATTAAAGATATCTGACTGGAATTCTCCGAGGTTTTTAGAAAACTATTGGACTCTACTTTGAATAATAAGAATGTATTTCGATCTAAATTGAAACGATGATCCCTCTTGCTACTGTGACCTCCTGATCCAGTTTTCCTCTCTACTGTTCCCTCTTTTTTTTAAATTATTCACCCTTCTCTTGATGGCTGTTGAGTGAACTTTGAAGATAAAAGCCAGAGTATGAATGTTGATACCATTACTGAAGACCTAAATGATCTTTTTCCTCTCACTATTGCTCAATTGGAAAGATATGGTGGGGTTGACACAAAATGATTTTAACCTGTTCTATATCTATCCGAATAACTCAAAGGGTTTTTTCTGTGATTATTACGACAAATGGTGTCAAGATGGCTAAACGTCTTATCTGAAAACATGGGAAAATAGGGTTTTTAGATATTAAACATTTTGTAGGATGGACAATTATTCCATACTGTTACACGATTTGGACAGTTTTACTGCTACACCCGGTATATATATATTTACGAGGGTCATTCAATAAATAAGGTGAATTTTTCGGTATAAGGACTTCTAATACAGATAGAAGCTTTTTTTTGTCAACGTAGTCTCCCAGCACTGTTACACACTTTTCCCATCTTTGCACAAGCTTCCGTATTCCCTCAGCGTAAAAATCTTTGGACTGATGTCTCAGCCAGTCGCTCACAACACTTTTGACTTCATCGTCACTTTTAAACTTCGTGCCTCTCGTGAACGCTTTCAAGATACCAAACAGGTGAAAGTCTGAAGGGGCAAGGTCTGGGTTGTAAGGGGGATGAGGGAGCAGTTCCCAGCCCAGCTCGTTGATGGTCTGCACCGTTTGTGCTGCTGTGTGAGGCCTTGCGTTGTCATGATGCAAGATGACTCCTTCTGACTGATGACCCTGCGTTTGTCCCAACAGATAAGCTCAAAGTCCTTGCAATGTCATCCACTGTCACCCTTCTGTCAGACTGAATGAGGTCATTGACTGATTCGATCACCTCAGGTGACCTCACTTCTGTAGGCCTCCCAGGCCTGTCTTCATCCTCAACACTGCTCCGTCCTTCTTTAAACAATTTAGCCCACTTGTAGACATTTTTGGCTGAAACATGTGGCACCATACACAGTTGACATTCTCCTATGAATTTCAACTGGTTTGCACCCTTCAGCAACCAAAAACTTGATAACTGACCGCTGTTCAATCCTGGAGCATGCTTCTTGGTCGGCCATCTTTGTTAATCGCCAAAACTGTCAAAGTTTTTTTTTTAATCTGCAAAAGAAATTAAATCCATGTGAAAAAGAAATTAAAAAAAAAAAAAGTAAGCTTCTATCTGTATTAGAAGTCCTTATACCGAAAAATCCACCCTATTTATTGAATGATCCTCGTGTATATATATATATATATATATATATATATATATATATATATAAGCAGCATATTCAAACATGTTTCATTGAATAATATAGACATATTTTATACTGATTCTTTTCAGTTTTCTGATCAGTTTATTGATGTTAAGATGAAATTCATCAACGAAAACGCCATAGTTTTTTTGCTTTGTTTTTTTTTTACCCAAGTACTTTCTATCTTTTCCAAGATCATCTTCAGGGGTAAATGAAAAGACCAACTCATTGTAACTGCGATAAAATTTGCATTCCGGTGTGGTAGTGATTTTTAAAAACACGCGCGAACGGGATCTGTCATAGTTGTTTCAGAATTTAAAATTTATCAGTTGTAGTTACGGAATTTTTGCAAAATTATATACAGTGTAACCCGGATATAAGAGAGTTGTCGGGATCGGAGAATAAGTCTCTTATATCCGAGTTTATCTTATATCCGGGTTTGGTCTATTTTATTTAGGTAAGTATGGGCTCTAATTTGGGACCAGAGAAAATCTCTCTTATATCTGGATTTCTCTTATATCCGGGTTACACTATATGTGTATATGTGTGTGTGCTTGTGTTATTACTATTAACGTTTTGTTTTGTTTTTTTTTAAGAAAATAAAAAATGGAATATCAACTCAAAATCGTGTACCCAATAAACATAACGGAATATTGTCGGATATTTTTTTAAAAATCCAATTAAAAATTGCTGTGTCGAACTTTCCAGCCCGAAATGAGAGATATCCATTCCTTAAATATGTAAACGAGTCTTACTTAATCATGGCGGTCTCTCTTTTCGGTTATAGGCACGGTTTTCCTTATAGTAAAAAGAAATGTAGTTTCGATTCCTGTAGCAGGGCCTTAACAGAAATTTTTTTTTTTTTTTGTTGGGGGCAAAAAAAAAATTTAGAATTTATACTTAAGTTATCAAAGGCCGCCAGCACGGTTAGCTGCAAGAATATTTAAAATTTCCAGTACCTCTAGATTGTCAAAAACCATCTTTGAAATAAGAGAGAACCGTCTGTGCTACAAATGAAATAACTTTTCATGTTTTTTTAGTAATATATATATATATATATATATATATATATATATATATATATATATATATATATATATATATATATATATATATATATAGGTAATTATACTCGTGTCGAAAACCTTCGAATTCTTGATTTAACAATAGCCAAATCAATCTCGAAGGGAAAAAAGGTTTTAAAAACGAAAGAGACAGGAACATGAAAGTCTGTCGAAAATAATCGCACAGATACAGGTTCAAGACCCAAAGAAAAAACCCCGATACGAGTAAACAACTAACTAAAGAGCTCGATACAAACGTAGAGCAATTGTAGGAATAAAAATACCTGTCCCCTACAGGGGAAATGTCAACAAGAATGCGTGGTCTATCAGGCGAAAATTTACAAGGATATAGACGATATAAACCCTAAAGTATATATAGGAGCTACTCAGGATACTTTAAAAAAATATATTATAATCACACGAGTAGTTTCAAAAATGAAAAAACTAAACATAGCACCACACTATCTAGCTAGGTATGGAAAATCAGAAAAGAAAATAACAAAGACCCCATCCTGAAATGGGAAATATTAAAAAGATCCACCAAGTATAAAGCGGGCCATAAATTCTGTAAGCTATGCACTGAGGAAACATTAGCCATAGCATTATATAATAAACCTAATGATCTACTAAATTCTAAAACCGAGATCCTTAACAAATGTAGACACAGAAAAACTTGGTTACTGAAATAAGCCTCTCTCCCCCGATTGTATCATTATCGTTATTGTTTGAGTTTTCTTAAAATATCCCCTCCCCTTTTAGTTATTTGAATAAATGTATACCCCATCCCCCACGGTGTCGCTTTTTCTTTTTCTCTTTATGTTTTCTTTTTTCCTTGGTCACATGGTGTTGTCTTGGTTGTCGCCTATATATACGCCGTTTTCTTTTGCCTCTTTTGCCAGCTGACCCTGACGATCTGCCTAAGTGAAACCTTGGTAGGTTTGTCTGACTATATATATATATATATATATATATATATATGTATATATATTATCTCTATATTTATCTAGGTCCCACTCTTCATATCACCTCAAGGTTCTAGAGTCCTTGTATATCATATCCCGTTGGCCTACCCTCTGTAAACAGAGGGAATGCTTACTGGGTCTGAATGTTATTGGACTCTAGTTTTCTTGAAATTCATATTTTTCCCCTTCCATTCGTTATATTAATTTAATTTACACCCTTATATATATATTTTTTATATCCCAGAAAATAAACTTGGTAAGGCTGGGACAAAACCAGTTGTTCTTTTTTAGCTTTATAAAAATGTCATAGAAATTTTGGTTATTCCTAGCTATTGTTAAACTTTGTACCATAAGAACTTATATATATATATATATATATATATATATATATATATATATATATATATATATATATATATATATATATATATATAATAAGTTCTTATGGTACAAAGTTTAACAATAGCTAGGAATAAGCAATATATATATATATATATATATATATATATATATATATATATATTACATGAATCATTCATACAAAAAACAGATATTGAAGTTAATGATATAAATGGCGAGAATACATCTTCGCAAACAAATTTAATAAATGACATTAACCCCGAACCTGTAGATGAATGTTAGGATCCCTGTTTATAAATTCCAGTTGCATAAGGTCTTTTTTTATTTTTTTACGAGCTTTCGTCTCTTCCTCCAGATATCATCAGGTATGAAAATATATTTGTTTTTTACATCCAGGTAATAACAGGACAGCGAAAGAATAGATGTAATCCGAAATATGTTTTTAGAAATGTGTTATTGTTAATTGTAAGAAATTTTGTATGAATGATTCATGTAATGTAAATTGAACTGCACCACATACTTGATATACATATATACATATATATATATATATATATATATATATATATATATATATATATATGCTAGTGCAATCGTCAGTCACCTGACGATTGCACTAGCATGAAACAGACTGTCGCCTCTAAGTGCTGACTTCCATGTCCACTTTTATATTTACACACGCTCTATCTCTGATATTGAGCACTTTATCCCATAAATATAGCACACTTTAAGACTATATTTCTTCATATATACATATATATATATATATATATATATATATATATATATATATATATATATATATAGTTAATAAAAGAAAAATACTATTTTGCTTAGTTCTTTTCTATTTGGGCCTGAAAAATATTTCTTGCATTTCTTTCTTTATTGTGTTTTGTTAAAATAAAACCCTGTAAAAATACTACAATTGGTAAAATTTTCGGGGAGCCGTGACTCCTCACTGAGCTTTCTGTAGGGAAGCACATTTTTCTTTCTAATATTGCGGTGGTCGACACCAACCTGCATATATTTATAGCAAATAGTCTTTATCATTTTTGGCACAAAACCACCCCAAAAATGGTTAATAAAGAACACTCTTCAGTAAGCAACGGAAAGACAGAATGATTTTTAACCGCTTCAAAAGAATTACCTGCGCATAGTGAGAACCCCTCCCTCATATGGAGGCCCGGTGGAGTAATAGATTGCGGTTCGGATTTAGGAATCGTCAAGCCGAGTTCGAATACCACTCGTACTAATACCAATGGAAAACACATGAATCCATCCCTCCAGCTATGGGTAAAATAGCAGAACCGACTGTGTTCTATAGAAGGAAAACCTTGAATTCAATCTGGAGACGGTTGGGTTCCGTCAGGCTATCTTTCTCAAGACACGCCACTGCAACTGCTGTATATATGGTGCCTCTACGGCTCGAATGAGATACGGGTCTCGTGAGTGCAAACCCCTATTTTTTGCGTAAAAAACTGATCGTAAAAACTCGCACTATACTCATGTATATGCGATATATATGAATATATAATGAAACAAGTGTGTGTATGTACGTGTACGCAATGTATGAGAGAGAGATTCACTAACTTTAAAAAGTCTATTCAGTTATGCTTTTCCATTGCCAATTCCCCACCCACATTCGTCATCGCTATTGAAATTCCTTGAGGAAGGAATTGAACAAGCATCTGCTACTTCCAGTCATTCGTATTTCATCTTTTCTTCGCATCGACTTTAGAAACACGTCGATAGTTTGCGTATGAAGCCCGGCGCCCGGCTCTTTAAAATGACACGAATGATTTATGGCTATATAACAACATCCCTCACAACAACCATGATAATTTGGGACACCGAACTACGAGATAGCCAAACGCTGGAGCTTCTGAAACGCTGACATAATACCTTAAACCTCCGGGTCGCAGGTTCCTTGCTCTACTCCTTCTAAGCCTTTGACGCAAAGACCATATAATAATCTTGGTCTTATGAATAAAACAGAAACCAGTGGGTAGTCTTGCTCCATAACGGAAGGGAAGTGGGATATTGTCATTAACTTTAATATGATCTTCTCCAATTCCGGGCCCGTACTCTACGACAGCGCCCACTACCTCAACCACCCCAGGCCCCGACCGTACGAATTATCGTCATTCTTCCATTGCCTCGCAAGCCACGTTTATTCGATTAGACCTGGTCTCGTTTGGTTTTGCTGTTTATAATGAAGAGGACATGGCAATTCTAAAATTACGTTCTTTAAGTGTTGTAGGATAAAGTGAGAGAGAGAGAGAGGGGGGGGGAAGAGAAAGGGAGGAAGAGATAGGTGGGTACAGAGAGAGGGGGAGGAAGAGATGGGTAGATAGACGAGAGAGGAAGGGGGAGAAAGATGAAAGAAAAAGCGTGGGAAAATCTGAGAACGAAACTAAATGTAAAAAGACGAAAAAATGCAACAAGAGGTGGGAAAGTGACGTGTGTGTACGTGTGTTGTGTATATGTTGTATATATATATATGTGTGTGTGTGTGTATTTTATATATATATATATGTGTGTGTATGTTGTGTGTGTGTATATATATATGTATTTTAGAATTGGACATAGTCCGACAATTTATTTAAAGACATTTATATTATGTTTAACGTTCTTTTTATAGATACAAGTATTTAAGCAAATGCTCTGTTTTATAATAAATGATGGTTCCGTATAGGATACAGGTTCGATTCCTGTCGGAGAGCGAAAATTTTCTATGAAAATTTCTCGGACATTCAGGCCGGTAAATGTTATTTAATACTGTTTATTATAAAACAGAGCATTTGCTTAAATACTTGTATCTATAAAAAGAACGTTAAACATAATATAAATGTCTTTAAATATATATATATGTGCGCGTGTGTGTATATTGTGTGTGTGTGTATGTGGTATATATGTGTGTGTATGTGTATTGTGTGTATGTTGTGTACAAGGTGCGATGGGTAAATTGTCATCATTTTATATTTTTAATGTATAAGTGATGGCATAAAATAAATATATGTTATATTTTTGAAGATTGTAGTTATCAGGGAAGCAAGAAATCGGAAGGGAGTTCCACAAGTAAGAAGTGCGAGAAAAGAAACTGTTGGAGTAGAAGTATAAAATAAATATATATTATATTATATTTGGTCGTTGTGATTAGTGATATAGTACCCTTTAAAACGGGCTAAGGGATATAGCTGAAAGTGATCGGGTTAATAATCACGACGAAGAATTTCTACGGTCTTAGTACATGCCTAGTCTCTGTCTCTGGAAACCCGTCCTTAATATAGGCACCCCTAATGGTCATGTTTAGGGGCAAGAAGCATGGGATTGCGAGTTTCTGTACTCGGACGGAGCTATCAATACCAGTTTCAGATAGGAATCGGAAGCCAGGTCTCACCCAAATTCTGAAACGCAATCATAATGAGGGGGCGCTGAAAAAACTTCCAAACGATAAAAAAAAAACAAAAAACAAAATAATTCCAATAGTTGATCAGTTGCTTTGATTTCATGAAGTGTCTCAGCCTGAATCACTTGTTAGAGGCATGAATCCTCTTCTCCCTAAACATTGTTTATTTCATCTACCGGCACGCGCATATGAGAAAACGTTATAAAGATGTGCCCTCCAATAGAATTCGAACCTGTCGTCAACCACTTTGCAGGACAAACTACCGTCCGTTACGCGGAGCTTCACACTTAGACATGGTTTTAATTTGACTTAATGTACATTCATTCGTCCAGATTATCTCGAAAGCCATATCTGGTCAGTTTCGGGTCCGAAACAGAAACCAAGCAAATTCTAACGAATTAGTAGATTTTTTATTTTTTTTATTTTTAACCCGACATGTTTTTATTATTTCAAACCCTCGAGGTTCAAAGTAACAGGATTTCCATTATGGACTCCAAAAAAAGTAAGAACCAATGACATCAGATTTTCCAACAGTGCACCAAATCGTCACTTTTTGGGCTGTGCAGTGTTCTTCCAAGCAGTTCTCTCGGATTTTCAAGAGCTCAATAACGACAATTCTGTTGATTTACCATGTCATTTAGATGAAAATGAGCTTCACCAATTCCGAGGCATTATACATTACACCACCAGCACATCTACAACACCTTTTAGTACTAAGCAGTCACCCATCTAGATATTCACAAGACTCGACGTTGCTTAACTTCGGTGTGGCGTTTCGGTGCTGATCGCAGGTTAGAATTCGAACCTGTTTCCAACCCCTTTACAGGACAAACTACCGTCCGTTACGCGGAGCATCACACTTAGACATGGTTCTAATTTGAACTAATGTACATTCACTCGTTCAGATTATCTCGAAAGCCATATCTGGTCAGAAACAGAATCTGTACATGTTTTTATTGTTTCAAACCTTCGGGGTTCACAGTAACAGCATTTCCATTATGGCATCCAAAAAAAAGTAAGGAGCAATGACGTCAGAATTTCCCAACATTGCACCAAACTGTTACTTTTGGGGCTGTGCATTGGTCTTTGGTGCTGTTCTTTCGGGATTTTCAAGAACCCAATAACGACAATTCTGATGATGCCATTGAGATAAAAATTAACTTCATCAATCATTAACAATATGATGCTTTTATTTGCCTCAAAAATTGTTTCCCTCTAGCATACGAACTTAAGCCGCTGTGCATAGTCTCCTGGTCTCAATTATTGCCCAATGACCAATTTGTAGGGGTGGAAATGCAGTTCTTCATCCAAAATACGCCTTACCGAATGATTATCGATGCCAAATGTAGTTTCCATTTTCATTGCTACATTTCTGAAGACGTTCTTGGAACTTGGCCTCCACTCTTTCCGGCATTGCTCTGTCAATTTTGGTGACTTCTACGCGAATAGCTTCCTTCAAATCGTATAGTGTATGCGGCTTATCCTCATACATACGTGCCTTGAGAATTCCCCACAAGAAGTAATCACATATGGACTAATCAGGCGACCCGTGGGGACCAAGGAGTATCAACAAACCTGGAAATGAGGCGGTCAATGAAGAGAGGGCGAAGAACGTCGATTGATGGTCTGGCTGTGTGGGCCGTCGCCCCACCCTGCTGAAACCACACACGACGAAATGGATATACGTTTTCGTCGTAATTCAGGCACAAATAAGTTGTTTTTCATCTCAATGTAACGCACGGGGTTTTACAATAACAGCATTTCCATTATGGTCTTCAGATAAAGTAAGGACCAATGACGCCAGCTTTTCCAATAATACACAAAACCGTCACTTTCGGTCTGACGAGTGTTATTTCGTGCTGTTCTTTCGGATTTTCAAGAGCCCAATAACGACAATGCTGTTGATTCACGTTTTCATTGAGATGAAAATGAGCTTCACCTACTCCGAGGGAATTATACATTACACCACCAGCACATCTACAACACCTTTTAGTCCTAAGCGGTCACCCATCTAGATATTCACAAGGCTCGACGTTGCTTAACTTCGGTGTGGTATTTCGGTGCTGATTGCAGGTTAGAATTCGAACCTGTTCCCAACCCCTTTGCAGGACAAACTACCGTCCGTTACGCGGAGCTTCCCACTTAGACATGGTTCTAATTTGAGTTAATGTACATTCACTCGTTCACTCGTATATACGAGGCATTCCATAATGCAAATGCTGTTACTGTGAACCCCGAAGGTTTGAAACAATAAAAACATGTACAGATTCTGTTTCTGACCAGATATGGCTTTCGAGATACACCACCAGCACATCTACAACACCGTTTTAGCCCTAAGCGGTCACCCATCTAGGTATTGACCAGGCTCAGATATTGCTTAACTTCGGTGATCGTACGAAAACCGGTGTTTCAGCGTGATATTGCTGTAATTTTTATATTCCTATGTATTGAATTATCGGGTCATTAAAACACAAGTTTTTTTTTTCTTTTTCAAAGAGTGGTGTTTCGGTGCTGATCGTGTACCCAAAACCAACATTAGGTGTATAAGATACGGAGTAAGTACCTTTTTTTAGGCGGGGCCTGATGAGGGAAGTAAGTGAACCTCGTATAGAGAAATATTTACCTGGTGGAAGTATGATTTATTTTTAAAGCGTTAAACTTTAGTACTATTGAAAGTATACCGCGAAAAACAAAGAAATAACACAGAAAAGAAGCGTGTAAGAATGTTGCAGAAAAATAAAAGAGAGGCAAAAAGTAAAAGCTGTGCGTTTGGAGGTGGGCGAACGCCTAGCAAATTTACAAAATAAAAAGACGAACCCCTTAAATGCCCGACCAAAGAGATAAAAGTCAAAAAAAGAGAACAAAAAAAAACAAAATACATAAAATCTTAAAGAATAAAATAAAAGAAGTAAAAAGTCTTAAATGGAGTTTGACATGTAAAGAACGAAAATACAGAAACTTAAAAATGACTTCCAGCCATTATCAAGGATGAATTTTATTTTAACACAGCCCATACATCCAATTAAAAAGCAAAAATAAATTCATCCTTTATAAAAGGCTTAATCGCAGTACCTTGTCTGTTGTCTTTAATTAAATATGTATAAATGAAGGACTGCTGTCTAAATACACAATATATATATATGTATGTGTGTGTGTGTGTGTGTGTGTATTTAGGCAACAATTCTTCAATTATATATATATATATATATATATATATACATATATATATAGAGAGAGAGAGGGGGGAGAGAGAGAGAAAGAAAGAGACAGAGAGGAAAGAACATTTTAAATAAAAGGGAAATAAAAGAAATTTCAAATGGAATGAAAGACGTTTTAAACAAAGAACGTCTGAAAAGAAAGAATATAAAGGGAAGGAAAGCTCGTTTTAAAGTAGGAAATATTACACTTTGACTTACTTAACCAAAGCTAAAAAATACGTGTTTAAATTCGTGTTCTTAAAGATAAGAAAGAACGTATGAAAGAAAGGAAAGATCGTTTTAAAGAAGGAAATAAGACTTAAAAAGGCAAGGCAAAAACGTCTTAAACATATAATAAGGAAGGAAAGATCGTTTTAAAGAAGGTTTTAAACGGGAAGCAAAAATCGTGTTAAAGAACGTCTTATATGAAAGTTAGAAAAGAACGTCTGTTGACAAGAAGTAAGTCTTGAAGAACAAAAACAGGAGAAGCTTGAAGAAAAGGTCAGCAGCGATCGTTAAAGAAAGAAAAATATCAAAGAAAGAACAGGTCATTTGAGTCAGAAGAAATAGTGTTAAAAAGCCATATAAATTCAGAAGGTAGAGAAAATTCTATTTTTTTTTTTTTTTTTTTGTAAGTTCTGAACAAACAGTGAACAGTAAGTAGAAGAAAAGAAGGAAGAAAATGTCTTAAGGAAGGAAAGAAAGAAAAGAAAGATGGCCGCTAAGAACAAGCACTAGGAGAAATGAAACGAAGACAGAAATCTCAGTAAACAGGAAGACTGGCACCAAATGACCTCCGTTTTACGAAGCAAAACAACCCAAGGTAGAAATTATCGAGGTCAGAGGTCATAGGTGCAAATCCCGCCAATGGATCGTCTCAATTTATTTTTTTCTTCCTTTTCTATTTCGTTCGTCCTTCCGTCCTTCCTTTAGTTTCAACAAACAGCTTAAGTAATCACTTGGCCTTCTACTTTACGTTATTGTTGTTGAAATTTTCTTCTCTTTTTCTTTTCAAGTACATTCTCCGCCTCTGCGATCTTAAATTTGTTTGTCTTCCTTTCCGTTTTTACCCGGCCTTTCAATACTCACCAAGGATGATTGCTTTTGTTCAGTTTTTGCGTTTCTCGATGCGATACGGTGGAGCTTAGTGGAATTTTTTTTATATAATTTCACTCCAAGCAAGCTATAACAGGAGGAGAGCGAGGAAAGAAAGATTTATTCTCATATTTGTATTTCCCCCATTATGGACATTATTATATCCGTGATATAATAACACCATAGTTCACGGACAGAATGGAACGGAATGGCTGAAAGGAAAAAGAATGACAAACATCCTTTGTTCTCAGAGAGACTTTTATTCTATTAAGACATACACAAAACTATACGAGTATAGTTACCTATATATATATATATATATATATATATATATATATATATATATATATATATATATATATATATACACGTACCCCACACAAGGAACAATACATCACATATATCTACAAAGCAAAGTATAAGAAGGAACAAAAAGGAAACGTCTTATATATAAATTGGAGATACTCCTGACCTGGATGAGCCAACTTTAGGACTCCAGATTTAAACGGGTCGGATTCATCTATGTCCCAACGGGAAACGGCACCATGTGAATCTAAGCTGCTTGGGAAGGCATATTTAGCCGCAGCCTGGGCTCGTTTGGTTGCTGTCCATGAAATGAAAAATGGCTGCCGCTTTGGTCACTGTATGGTGTGACGTCACGAAGCGGTCGTCATGTGATCCGCATGACTTATCGCCACCAAAGGAATATGAGCGTCATCTGTATTCCTATAAAGACAATAAATCCACTAAGACACAAGGGCTTACTGAGTGTGAAAGTGTATGAGCAAAATAAAAACATTATTAAGGCGAGGACAATAAATGAATAAAAATTAACACGACAGAAGACAGCGACTGCCAATGTATTTGAAATTTTTGAAGATCAACCTTGATTAGAAAACAAGAAGACGCTACAGAATTCTACAAGCGGAAAGTGCGAGAGGATAAAATATTAACAAAGGACTTACGGTTGCATCTCGCCATTTCGACTGCTAAATGATAAGACCTAGCAGCCAATCTAGTACTGCGCTTAAAGTCGACGTACCAATAAGGAAAGCTCATCGAAGCAAATTGTCATGAAAATATTTATAGAAAAGCCACAGGAAAGCTACGTTACGTTGGTGGAAAAAGTGACTGAAGCCGAGATGCCAGGTCAGGACCAATGACATTGATAACATTGCAGATTCTTCTTTGGGATTTATCAAGAATCTCTAAATACATAGCAGAAGTCCCAGATAAGATGTGACTGCAATATTCAAATGCAAGGAATGGACTTTTATTAGCAGCAATGTTCAATGGATGGACGAATGGTAGACTTATAAATGAGTAAGCTCCGGAAGTGAGAAAATGACTGAAGCTGAGATGCCAGGTCAAGACCGATGACATTGCAGATTCTTCTTTGGATTTTATCAAGAATCTCTAAATACATATCAGAAGCACCAGACGAGATGTGAGAGCAATATTCAATGCACAGACGAATGGTAGAATTTTACATGTTTAAGATTCTCAGATGAAGAACTTTCATTCATTCCTTTTTTTCCTTTCAATTTAATGTTACAGGTAACGTAATGGTTAACGGCACAAGAGAGTGGTATCAACTATCCGAGTTCAAATTCCTACCTATCTCGGTGCATTCGCTTTTGCACAAATACCCTTTTAAGGCATAGTAAAGTAAAGCGAGAAGAAAGGACTGACCATCAATTATAGGAAGACCGATCGTATGGTTGTCAGCAAAAGGTCCAGCCCTTTGCGAATTAGAAATTGTAGACATCAAAATTACAGGCAAAATTGGAGTAATCGATAGCGGCTCGGGTTGAAGAATCGAAGAGACGAGTTCGAATTCCAGTCGAATCCATTACATTCACTTAGATGCTAATACCCTTGGGAAAGGTATGAATCCTCTTCTTAAGCAATGGGAAAGGTATGATTCCCCCCCCCCCAGCTATGTGTAAATAGCAGGACAGACCAGGTTCTATAGCCTTGGATGGCTACTGGTCTGCCGCAGAAAGAAATAGCAACCTACTGCAAGAAAAAATTAAGAAACAGAAAAATTTCGTTAGAAACAAAAATGACTCACTGACTTTCCAGTCGAATCCATTATATTCACTTACGTGCTAGTACCCTTGGGAAAGGTATGAATCCTCTTCTTTTCCCCCAGCTGTGGGAGAATAGCAGGACGGACCGGGTTCTGTAGCTTTGGATGGCAACTGGTCTACCGCAGAAAGAAATGGAAACCTACTGCGGGAAAAAAAATCTGCCTCGTCAGTCATGTACCGAAAGATACATGATCGCCTAAGCGTGTATCACGCATGGCACATAATTAACTGAGGCATCAAAACACAGCAAGTACAAAAATTTACATATCCCGGAAGTGTTTTAACAAGAAGACGGAAAAAGTGACAAAAATCCGAAAGATGCCTTCGAAAATCTAAACAAAGTATTAAGAAACAGAAACATTTCGTTAGAAAGAAAGAGTACTAAACTGTTACGTAATATCGGTCCTCCTATATGGCAGTGAATGCTGGACGATCTCATCGCAGATGAAGAGGAGACTGAAGACAGCAGAAATAGACTTTCGGTGGGATGCTTTCCCGATCCCTACAATCATAACCTCATCAAGTCTAGGGTTAATCGATATATTTCTTACTGAACCTCATAAACCGAACTTTTTGCCTTTTCTTACTCTCATACAATTTTCGTCACCTTTATCGTTCAAATTACAGTCCAATTACATATTATACAATTGCCCTAAAGTCTAACGTTGATGGAACCTACACCCGGATGCTAAGAGCTATACTTAACATGTCTTGGAGACAATATCCATCTAAATCACAGCTCTATGGACCCATCACCGATATTTGTACAATCTTGCGCGAACGCAGAATGCACTTTGCAGGACACTGAAGGTGAGCAAAACAAGAATTCGTGAGTGATCTGTTGCTCTGGATACCTAACCATGGAGCAATACGGATTGGTCACCCGTCAACCACCTACATTGACCAGCTTTTGTTATGACACCCTTCTGGCCTTCATGCAGGAGCGTGACGGTAAGCGTGATAAACTCGTAAATGTCCGAACTAGCTTGACCGAATAAAAATATGCACTATTATTTGCAATGACTTGGTGCTTCTTATCAGGCAGCTTTTCGATACGTTTTCAGTAAAATTCCGCAGGTTATATGAAAAGTATTTTCGACAAGGTCTTGTATTTGGTTTTCATCAAAGAAAGTTGTAATACCCACACACATACACAAGATGGTGCTAAAGTTTTCTCGACCAAGCTCAGAAGGTATTTAAAAATATTTTCAGTTTGAAATATCGGTGTGTGTGTGTCGGGTGATGGGGTGTCGTGCCAAGAACTTGTCAGAACACCATGGTTGATTTGTCAAGAAGGAGACTTCCTGATGTTATCGATCTGGAGGGGGGGGACGATCCCAGCGTGCGGCACCTTTGGAAAGTGCCTGAAAACCATACCACGGGTTGACCCAAGTCTTGTGAGTTAAATTGGATAGACGGTACCCTTGTATCTGTAACTAAGGTCCCCTCAGGTGGGATCTCTGGGTGTTGAACAAAAATAGATGTGCCTGAGCGAGCGTCTGCAATAGGGATTGACTAGCCGCCATAATTGACGGGTATCCTTGAATACGTGTGGCCAACTATAATATATATATATATATATATATATATATATATATATATATATATATATATATATATATATATATATATATATATATATATATATATATATAGGCAGCATTTGCTTCATTCAAGCAGGTTTGGTTAAATAATTTAGACGTATTGTATCTATTCATATTAATTTTAATCCTTTCAAGCCCATGAATTCATTTCTTGGTGGCTGTAGAAAATTGATCAAGAAAAATTCCAAAATGTTTTTTCAAATAATTTTTATTTTCCCAAGTACTTTCAATCTTATCTGGGGCCATCTACAGGGTTTTAAATTATTAACTTAAATTAAAGACTTTAGAAGGAATCGGAAACCCAATCCTAAACAGGAAACAAGGGATAAACCTCTACTCTAAATTCAGTAGGCAAGGGTGGAGTATGAACCTGCTAATAGACGAACTCATCTGCTTCTGTTTGGTTTCGTTTGTTTTGTTTTACAGCATATCAACCTCAAAGGATTATTTAATGCCGTCGAAATTTTCATTGTTGGTAATATTTTTTTCCTTCAAAAATCTATTTCTCGTAAGAATTTTCCTTCGCTGGTAATATTTGTTTTTCCAAAAATGTATTGCTGTTAATAATTTTTTTTACAAAGTATTTCTGGTATTAAAACCTATTTTTACACTTTTATAATGTTTTGACCCGAGTTTGGGTGTTAACTATTTGCCCATAGCTGGGACCCTAACAGGTGCTACCACCCCGGATCAGGGTGGACCTGGGAACATCAGCAATGATGATGTGGTTCCACACCCCTCAAAACCTCCTGATCAGAGGCCTTGCTGTTGGACGTAGTTTGTCGTCTTACCCAGGATGCGGACGTAGTTTGTCGTCTTACCCAGAACGTGGATGTAGTTTGTCGTCTTATCCAGGACGCGAACGTAGTTTGTCGTCAAACCCAGGACGCGGATGTAGTTTGTCGTCTTACCCAGGACGCGGACGTAGTTTGTCGTCTAATCCAGGACGCGGATATAGTTTGTCGTCTTACCCAGTACGTGGACGTAGTTTGTCGTCTTATCCAGGACGCAGACGTAGTTTGTCGTCTTACCCAGTACGCGGACGTAGTTTGTCGTCTTACCCAGAACGCGGACGTAGTTTGTCGACTTACCCAGAACGCAGATGTAGTTTATAGTCATACCCAGGACGCCATGTGCTTCTGTTATTACTCTGCTAAAATGTAATGAAACTTTCGGAGTTTATTTATTGATTATCGAAGGAAATTGCAATTTTAACGAACAATGATCGTCACAATGAAATATCGATTATCGTCCTTTCGAAATATCGCGATTCGAGAAAGTGTAAATCGAGGACTATGTGAATGGATAATCGTTGATGTTTGCGAGAGCAATAAAGATCGCTTATCTACCTTCTAACCGGGATCGATATGCGTACAAATTGGCAGTCACCCATACAATAGGTTTATTCCCCGACCGTTTGTTATCAGGCTTTGTAAATATCTCAACGGCAACGAGCAAACTGACTTTTTGTGAATTAGCCAACAGCAATATTCACTTACTTTCAATTCATTCTCCACTGTCGTCTTTCTTTTTTGTACTTGTTTTACTTTTCTTTGATGGCCACACAGGCTAAAGTGTGTGTATATATATATATATATATATATATATATATATATATATATATATATATATATATATATATATATATATATATATATATATATAGAGAGAGAGAGAGAGAGAGAGAGAGAGAGAGATAGATATAAATATAGATATATATATAGAGAGAGAGAGAGATGAGTTTCACACTTTTGCGATCATCAGACAAACAGCGAAAGCGTGAAACACATGGTTACAAACTCATATCCATGCAACTGAATATGTTAGCTTGATCACTATATATATTGAGCACTTTCCAATATGTACCGCGCATATCTATCTATAGACAGACATATATATATATATTTATATATATATATATATATATATATATATATATATATATATATATATATACATATATATTAAACATTGTATTAAACGCCAAAGACAATTTAGTCCTGCTGATTTTCTTTTGTATTTTCTCATATTTTCAAATGAGACTTTTTATTTCAAAATTATATTGATATATATATATTCCAAAAGACAACCGAGTACTTTCGAACGAAAATCAGCAGGACAAAGTTGTCTTTGGCGTTTAATACAACATCTTTAAAACAAAGGATGCTGCTTAAGTATATATGTATATATATATATATATATATATATATATATATATATATATATATATATATAATAGCAAGCTACTCGTATTCGAGGATACCCGTCTGCTAGGGCGGCTAGCCAATCCCTATTGCAGACGTTCGCTCAGACACATTTATAATTTATACTGAAGCTATGCTGAGCAGACCTCAGTTACAGTTTCTGGGAGAGAATATATATATATATATATATATATATATATTGGGGGAAAATGGGAAAATGGACGGGACAGGACGAGTCACACGAAAACTTTTTTTTCTGCTTGTCAAAAATTTTCTACCAATATTGTTGTTGACATATGAAAATGTATATATCGTTATCTCATATATATATATATATATATATATATATATATATGTATATATATATATATATATATATATGTATATATATATATATATATATATATATATATATATATATATATATATATATATATATATATATATATATATATATGAGGACGGGCGTTTTCTGTGAATAAATACTTACGTCAATCACCTTTGCTAACGCAGTAATAATCTTGCACAGGACAACACATTTTTGACATATGTCAACATAATTAGGTATAAAAAAAATCACAAGGAGGACATAAATACATGTAATGAAATGCAAATAATACATAAAATGAAACTGTTTTAAGCTGCTTGTATATTTATTGCCAGTGATGCCATTGACTCTCGGCAGATGAGATGGCGAAGCATAAGATCTTGTCTCTCTTACTGTACTCGGAAGCAGCAGCCAATTTGTTTTTTTAATTTTTTTATCGGGAATTCACCAACTTATAGTTTAACAAGAAAATATCCTTATCTTTTACAGGGAAACTCAATATGTATACACATATGTGCATATATTTAAGTTACAATCGAAGGACTTAAGCCAAGCAACCGGCAAATGTTAACAACTGTTTCTCCCATTTCTGAGCGTTTAACGATGTCTAATTTCACTTCCCTGATGATGGCTTTCCCTTTCTTCGAAGCACCGCCATCAGATGACGTTACACTACACTTTGGAGCCATAATGAAAGTCAGTAAAATTTCAAAAACACAACACCAACGAAAGAGAGTGAATGCACAATAATCCAATATGGCGTACAACGCCAAAACGGCAAAAAGATTAATGATGACTACTTCGTATCGTCATAGGTCGTAACCGTCGTAACCCGAGGACTTGCTGTATCTGCATACGCATGTAATTGATGTGTTTTTTATGTACAGGTTGTCCCTAAAATCTGGACACATAGGCAGAAGTGTATATTTTTAAGAAATTAAATTTTCAACATTTTATTGAATTGGAATATTAACAAATACTATCTTCAATAGGATTTTCATCATTTGTGATACAAAGGTTGATGCGCTTTGCAAGATTCATGTGAACTCGATGCAATAACTCCACACTGCCGTCAATTTTAGCACATTCACTATTTATGCGTTCAATCAATCGTGTTGCATCTGTGATTTTCATTGAGTACACCTTTAGCATAACCCCAGAAAAAGAAGTTAATTCTTTCTTCTTTCGACAAAACCATGTTTAATCTGTGGAGATAAAAAAGAATATATAGTTAATGAGATTTCCTGTGTCCAAACTTTAAGGACACCCTATTCAGCCAATATTTCCTTGTCTGCATTGATTAGGATAGTTGATCTTGTATTGACTTGAAATAGAAAAAATACAATGATCTTTTTAGGGCAATATGAAGTGATGGTTGAAATAGCAAAATTCATCTCATATTGAACTTTGTAGGCTGGGATATTTGATAGCTTGTGTCAAGGTCAGTTTCTCCATTCTTCTGTTAAAGTCGGCCGTATTTTCATGAATATATAATAAGCTTTTTTTTTTTTTCATTTCATTATATATCGTCGTATTTATTTTATACATTGGAAGAAAATGTCTCTTTTTTTTTTTTACTTTTCTTCTTTGTTATGTTGCTTCTAGAATCACATTAATCTTCTTTCAAGGCTTTCTTTCAACTCTTTCTTTCTGGATCTGTGTTAAATGTTTAGATATTCAGAGCTCACAAGAATATCTGAATTTCTTCATCCATCTCTAACCAATCAAAAAGAAAAAAATATCTTATCCAATCAGCTAACGGCCAAAGTAAATGTTTTCTGGAGCCTACCCAGGAAGAATAAATATTCAAATTCGCACCTAAACCACCAGGGGTTTGTTTATCTTTGCATAAGACGACATAGTATATATTTTATCTACAGAGGTTGGACAAAATAATTGGAACAGGTGCAAATTCCATTCCTATATTTCAAAGACCTATTATATTAAGAACTTCAACTAAAACTTCATAATTGTAGGTTATATCTATTGTAAATACGTTTATTTATCTAATTTATTGTCTTTGGCTTATTTATTTTTAGAATTTAGTAAAATTTAAGCTAAATGCGTGACCTCTCTGATTTCGAAAATGGGCAAATTGTTGGAGCTCGCATGGCAGTAGCCTCGATCACTAAGGTTACTAAACTGTTTGGTTTTTCAAGAGCTTCCATATCAAGAACTATGACGCAATTCAAGAAACAGGATAAAACCTCTAGCAAGCATAGCAATTCGGGTGGGACTTGCAAATTTACTGACAGGAACCGACGTTCATTGAAACGCAATGTGGCGAAAAATCATCGAACTACTGCGGCCAAAGTGACTGCTGAGTTGAATAATCATCTGAATAGTCCAGTTTCTACTAAAACTGTTCGTCGTGAGCTCCATAAGGCTGGATATCATGGAAGAACTGCCGTAAGGAAACCTTTTCTCTCCACTTCATTCAGAAGTGGTTAAAGTGGTGCAGAGATCACAATGCCTGGTCTGCAGACCAATGGAAGAAAGTCATATTCTCAGAAAAGTCCAGTTTTTCTCCTTTCCCAACTTCAGGGCAAGTTTATGTGTGGAGGCAGCCCAAACAAGTTTACAATTTTGAATACACACACACACACACACACACACACACACACACATATATATATATATATATATATATATATATATATATATATATATATATATACACAATAGAATCTAAAAATCCAAATCCATTTTATTGTGTATTAATTTTTTGGTCTGTAATAATAAATACATTGAGCTTTTTTTGTGGATCAGTTTTAATATTTTATATTACTAGGGTTCACTTGGATTATATACCAATGGATTTATTACCGTTACTATATATATATATATATATATATATATATATATATATATATATATATATATATATATATATATATGTCGTTCAGACACACTGGGTTTTATATTAAGATTCTTTCGTTTTTATTATTTCAGTTAGATTCCTTGACTATATATATATATATATATATATATATATATATATATATATATATATATAATTTATTCGAAAATTATAGCATAAAAATGTTAGAAGATCACTACAAAAATAGCAATTTTGATTCAACACTTCTGGTGTCTTATCAAGTTATGTAACACCTTCACTTGATAAGACTGCAGAAGTATTGAAAGAAAATGGCTATTTTTGTAGTGATGTTATAACATATTTATGTTATAATTTTCGAATAAATAATTATATTTGCTCTACTCTGTATTGAGCAGTCTTTTAAGAATAGTATTTGCTGGTTATTGAAATTTATTCCGTATACACCAATCCTCTACTTGGAGATATATATATATATATATATATATATATATATATATATATATATATATATATATATATATATGCATATATATATATATATATGCATATATATATATATATATATATGCATATATATATATATATATGCATGTATATATATATATGCATATATATATATATATATGCATATATATATATATATATATGCATATATATATATATATATGCATGTATATATATATGCATATATATATATATATGCATATATATATATATATATGCATATATATATATATATGCATATATATATATGCATATATATATATATATATATGCATATATATATATGCATATATATATATATATATATGCATATATATATATATATATGCATATATATCAGGAGTCGCCTGACGATTGCACTAGCATGAAACAGACTGTCGCCTCTAAGTGCTGACTTCCATGTCCACTTTTATATTTACACACGCTCTATCTCTGATATTGAGCACTTTACCCCATAAATATAGCACACTTTAAGACTATATTTCTACATATGCATATATATATATATATATGCATAGATATATGTATATCTATGCATATATATGTGTGCATATATATTCATATATATATATTATTAATTAAAGAATATCAAACACTTAAAATCTCATAGGTAATAATTATTATTCCATGAGAGATCTAAAAAAGCAGCTCTCAATCTTCAAGTCCGACGAAGAAAATCACTAATCAAATGGAAACTAATGAAATAAAAATCATTACCAATGGGATTTTAAGTGTTTGATATTCTTTAATTAATAATAATTTTGGTCTGTCTTTTGACATAGAGCTCTCCGTGGATGTATATCCTCCTGGAAATTCCTATATTGTATCATTACTATATGTATATATATATATATATATATATATATATATATATATATATATATATATATATATGTGTGTGTGTGTGTGTGTGTGTGTGTGTGTATGTGTGTTTGTGTGTGTCTTCAATGAATTAAGAAAAGTTCAATGACTGGAGTTTCACGTCCAATTTTGATTGATCAAAATTTTTTTTTTATTCTTGATATCTGATTTATGAAACATCTGGCTCTAATGAGTGTTTCAGCGCGTGACGTTGGAGTCAGTTAACTAGATGAGTTACTTGAGCTTTTCTTGATTTATAATATATATTCAAAATTACTATAAAGAAAACACCAAAATGAGAATAACGGCAGTTTATTGCTTAAACCTCCTGAAGAGCGGACTGAACAATTACAAAAAAAGGTTCGTCTACAAATCTCTAGATCGAGGTGCTGAATAAGACATCAATCATCTAAATGAAAAAAAATTATATGTATGAATATACATATACACTATGATTGAAGATTTAATTAATTTCGCATAATAATTTATCGAATCAAGAAGAAACCACAACAGAATGCAGGAAGCACTGGACTGCCGTTTCGTACAATATTTGGGACTCATCAGCAGTGCGCATCCACTACCGAGAATTGAAACCCGGACCGTTACGGTACAACGCAAGCGTCATTACATTTCATACCACCGGCCAGCGGGCCTCGGCGGCGAAATGGAAAACTAGACTCAGTATAACGCAGCTACTCCTAATTCCGGTCGTGATACTCAGCCAAGCACACATAACCCACTGGAACCGGCCCCTAGAGTAACGTCATACCACCGAGGCCCGCTGGCACAGTGGTATGACGCTTGCGTTGTATCGTAACGGTCCGGGTTTGATTCTTGGTATTGGATGCGCACTGCTGATGAGTTCTCAAAAGGACGAAAAGGCCGTCTACTGCTTTCTGCATTCTGTTGAGGTTTCTTATTCTAGACTCAATGAATTATTATGTAAAGTTATATATATATATATATATATATATATATATATATATATATATATATATATTATAAATTAATAGATTTAAAATATGGTTTTACCGCTACACAGTGATAACCATGTTTCAGAAACGGAAGCTAAAGCTTTAGCTTCCATTTCTGAAACATGGTTATGACTGTGTAGCGGTAAAACCATATTTTAAATCTATTAATTTATAATATTAATGCTCTGTAAATTTAAATTTACATAGAGCACTATTGTGTAAAAATAAAAATATCTATAAGAACACCGGATTTTATATCTTACTGTTCTTTCCTTTTTATTTATATATATATATATATATATATATATATATATATATATATATATATATATATATATATATATATATATATATATTTGTGTATTTAGGCAGCAATCCTTCTTTCATACACATATCATTAAAAACGACTGACAAGGTGCTTTTATTTAGTTTTTTATATAATTTCTCGTGCGATCTAATAAAGTTTTTCTTTTCAGAGGATAAATTATATAAAAACTGTCCGAATGTTCTTTTTATCCGAGCGCTTTCGGCTATACATTTAGCCATTTTCAAGGATTATATTTCAACTGTTAGAATTAGAAATAGAAATAGTTTGTTATATGTATGTTTTATAAAGTGATTCATTTTTTTTTTGTTTCAAAACACGGTCAAGATATTATGCCCATGTTCAAAGATAATATTATTAAGTGTTGGTTTGTTTGTTTTTATTAGTAAGTCTTCCATTATTTTTAGCCTTTTTTTGCAAGTGGATGATGCTATTATATTAGTGTTGTCGACAAGTATATTCCGAATAGTGTCCGGTAGTTCTCCATGAATATTTAAATGAGATCAAATTGAGCTATTGTCAGAAAGGTGTAGAGTTAGTCTGCGTGTTAAACATGTTGTAGTGTGGCCTATATAATTATTTACGAAAGTTGATTCTTGAGGAATACAATTCCTTAATGGGCATTTATGTGTATATATGTGTGTGTGTGTGTGTGTGTGTGTGTGAGAGAGAGAGAGAGAGAGAGAGAGAGAGAGAGAGAGAGAGAGAGTTGGGATCAAATATAGATCTGCACCCGACAGAATGATAACCTGCAACGGATAAATTTAAATTTTTTAAATCATCACAACAGAGTGAGTTAACGCGTGTTTTTTTTTTGTTTTTTTTTTTTTAAATCATCCCAACGATCAGAGTTACAATAAGTTTGTTTTACCCCTGAGGATCATCTCAGAGGGGATCGAAAGTACTTGGGTTAGCAAAAACTACAGAGCCTTTCTTGATGAATTTCAACTTAACATCAAGAAGATTAATTAGATAACTAGAAATGATTATTATAAAAAAAATAGACATAATATGTCTACATTATTCAATGAAACGTTTTAATATATATATATATATATATATATATATATATATATATATATATATATATATATATATATATATATATATATATATATATATATATATATATACATACACACACACACACTCACACAGGGTGTCTCAAAAAATGCACTCACACTTTAACTGTCTCTAACATGCTTTTTTTTGGGGGGGCATCAATTTGAACATTTGCAAACATGATTCTTCAATTACATTTTTCTTCTGTATTCGAAGCTATTCCATTTCACTCTATGTTCATAAATAAAGGTTTTCTCGTCATTCAAAGTGTGAGTACAGTTTTTTAAGACACCCTGTATATATATATATATATATATATATATATATATATACTGTCAAGAACAGACAGACTGTTTCGCAGCTCTTCAGTGTGGCTAGATGTCCGATTGCTTCAAGTCGGGATCGAAACCCGACCGATTTGACATCCGTCAGATATCTTAACCCTAGGCCATCGTAGCACGCCATGGTCGAAGTGAAATTTTAACGTTTTTTCTATAAAAAAAATACGGAGAACTCAAGTCGTACTTGAAGAGTAATGCATTAATAGCAGTAGGAGCTGCAGTTATTAAAAAACTCCTTTCTCTCGAGAGCTCAACCGGATTTTCCGGCTGCATATATAGTGTCATCCACAAGCAGACTGTTTCGCTGTTTCACAGCTCTTCGGTGTGGCTAGACGTCCGATTGCTTCAAGCCGGGTTCGAAACCCAACCGGTTTGACATCAGGCAAATACCCTACTCTTAAGAGTAGAAGAAGGGATATAATTTAACGTTTTTTCTATACGAAATACGCCAGCGGCCCGGAGAACTCAATTCGTACTTGAAGAGTAATACATTAATATATATATATATATATATATATATATATATATATATATATATATATATATATATATACTATTCGTAATTTTATAAATATAAGAAATTATACTCGTCCAGAAAACCTTAGGTGACTTGATTTGTGAATAAAGAAACCAATACCAAAGGGAAAAAACTGGTACAAAAGAAGAAAGAACAGAGAACATGTCCGTCAGCCGAAAATAATCGTCTAGTATCCAAGTTCAGAGTCCAAAGAAAAAGACCCCGATACGAGTAAGTAAAATAACTAAATAAAGTGCTCGATACGCGCTAAGTAGAGCAAACCTAAGTTTAAGCTAAAGAGCCAGACTAACCTACCCCGGTTTCACCTACGCGGATCGTCAGGGACAACAACGCTTAGGTGAAACCGTGGTAGTTTAGTCTGGCTCTTTAGGTGTAACTTATATATATATATATATATATATATATATATATTGGAAAATTGTTATAAAATCTTTAATGAAAATAATTGTATATTTATGGTGGATTTATCATAAATGTTTTATGAAATCATTTTACATCACATGGTTAGTTCCTCTCTCTCTCACTCTCTCTCTCTCTCTCTCTCTGTGTCTGTGTGTTAAAACAATAGCTTGCATAATAAAATGTTTTATCGTGTATACATTTTATATCATTTGGCTAATGACAGATTTTTTTTTGTTGTTTTTTTTTTGTTTTTTGTGAAAACATTGGGTTTCTTGGTAAAATGTTCCATCGTGTATAAACCATAATTCTGTAATGCACCTTTTAAGTCAGGCCATTTAGGAAATGGTGAATGACATTTTGAAATATCATGAAAAGGGAGCATGGGAAATAAAGTAGGGAATTACCGTTTTGCAAAATATTGCCACCACTGTTAAGCTGTAAATGTCAACTATAGTCACAAATCAATTGGTGCAATAATTTAACAGCGCCGATATCCAGAGAACTTAAAACGATTACTTGGTTACTTATTTTAATGCATGCTTTTCCTTTTTTTATCATTTCACGCCAAGCGAGACAATAAATCCACTAAGACGCAAGAGTGTTATAGAATATGACAAAAGCTGCTATTAAAGAGAGAGGACAATAAAAGAACAGGACTTAAGAAGACGGAAGATAACGATTTTACATTATTCGGACTATTGTCCTCATCTTTGTCGCCATACTTATTACAACGTTTCGGCCGTTGTACACTCCGGCCTTCTTCAGGTGGTTGGAATGTCGAACTGAACCCTTTATTTCGCTCGCTGGGGTAGACTGTTCTAGTTCCACGTGCCATGACACGATCCAAAGAGCGTGAGTTCAATACCTGTTTAAGGCGGTGGAGAACTTGGAGAGGGGAATTAACAGGAGATAACTGATAACTGATATCCATTAAACATGGCACGTGGAACTAGAACAGTCTACCCCAGCGCGCGAAATAAAGGGTTTAGTTCGACATTGCAACCACCTGAAGAAGGCCGGAGCGTACAACGGCCGAAACGTTGTAATAAATATGGTGACAAAGATGAGGACAATAGTCCCAACAAATGTAAATAGTGTACATAATACACCATCTGAGAAATATAGACGGATTTACATTGCATTTGAATTTTTGAAGATCAAAAATTGATAGGATGCAAAATTCCGAAGAGAGTTCCACAAGCGAGAAGTGCGATAGAAGAAACTGTTAGCATAGAACTTACGGTTACAGCTAGTCAATTCAACTGTAAAATGACGAGACCTTGCAGTAAATCTAGTATTGCACTTAAATTCATGAAGTCTTAAGTTCCAGAGAAGAAAGTAATATTTATTCTGAAAAAACAAAAATCTGGCACATTTCCAAAGGGGGGGGGTCTTCAATCTGTGCTATCTTATACTTAGCTAGACACGATTACTGACCCAAACATAGAATAGTACACCAAAACAACACATTCATACTAGAATCACCATAAAAAAAATAAAACACCAAAAAAAATTAAACACCAATAGAGAAAAAATTATCAGAACAATTACCAGGAAAGTATTTATAGAAAAGGCCCAAGGAAGCTACGTTACGCCGGTGGGAAAGGAAATGAAGCCGAGATGCCAGGTCAAGACCAATAACATTGCTGATTCTTCTTTTGATTTTATCAAGAATCTCTAAATATATAACAGGATCACCAGCCCAGATGTGGCAACAATACTCAAAGCAAGGGAGAATGGTACTTGCAATTATTGCTACGTGACGCAAGCAAACGTTAGTGCATTATTTAAGCAAATCAGCTTTTTATAGTCATCTGTTACTTATACTATTGTAAACTAAGACTGGCTTTTTCTTTTTTTTTATGTAAGTAATTACGTAATCTTTCTCGTGTATGTTTTCTATTAATTCACCCCAAATAATGTAAAGTTGCTTAACACAAATATTAATGCAGCGCAAGAATTATAAATTTTAAATCAAAGTTTGTTTTTTTCTTATTACATTTTTGATACTCTTTTGAAATTATAGATTTTAAAAATCAAAATCTGTTTAGCTTGCATCGCAAAAAACACCAATCCTCAGAATGAAAAATTGCTAAAAATCAGAGTTATTTAGATTTAGTAAGTGATATTGGATGTACTTAAAGGAATTTTTTTATGATTTAAAAAAATAAAAAATAAACCTGTTTTTGGTTTGTTTATCGCGGTGAACGCGAACGCAGACCCCACACTTAGAAATCGCGCACCAGAGTCGTCCACATTTGGGGCGATCGAAAAGGTCAACCCAACCGAAATGCAATGGAAGGGCTTCACTCTGGGAGAATTTGGTTTGAACTTTAGTAAATATAAATACTTTTCATTTTGGGGAGAATTGACAGATCGATTCTAATTAACGCGGTTAATCGAAGTGCTGCGTAATTTATGGCGTAATTTAACGTTCTACTCTTTTCTTTTCTTTTTATTCTAAATGGAAAGTTAAATTTTGAAGTTGGATGAACCCTCTGTGAAAGATCCAGTGGTGTGACCAAAACTTGTTAGTGTTTATTAACAACAACAGTAAATATTGTGCGTATAAACTTGTAAAGGAGAAGACATAATGAAAAGTACACCGTTCAAATATTCTGGCGTTAAGTCAATAAAAAGCACTTTACACCCGGGAAAAATGCGATAATTCTTGTATCGAAATCTACGTATATGTGTGAGTAATGTTTTTCATGCATAAAATGTTTGCACGTAGGCGTGTGAGTTTAAGAACTTCGAACATAGGTAAATACTAGAAATATGAAACATTTGTTTGGCATATCCAAAAATATATCCCTCGAAGAGTGAATGTAAAAAATATTAACTTTTAAAACTGACAGTTTATATATGAAAGTTAAGTTCTTTTGAAATTTTTTAAAGTTTTGAATTATATTTTAATTTTATTTTTTATGTAATTAACAAGAATATATAATACGCTAGGCAAAAACCTACAAAAAGATTTTTTTGTATTGAAATTAATATTTTACGAGGTCACTCACCCACTTTGTTAATAATGCAAAGAATTTATTGTTTCTAATAAACGGTATTTTTTTTTTTA
>OZ038510.1:29517619-29562619 GCA_964036315.1 Acanthosepion esculentum | reverse complement strand
ATTTGGAAATTGCTAGCACCCCTCGTGTTTGTGAGTGCGTGTGTTTTCTTGTGTGTGTGTGTGTGTGTGTAACAGTTCTAATAGAGTGCACAGATACTACACTGATCCAAGCAAGAAATGCTAGTAAACAACAGTTTCTTTCACAGCAGAGCACACATATAATAGACTCTGAGCGTAGACAGAAATGGCGATCCACATGCAAAGATTCATATAATTTTATGGGTTATCTGTTTGTTCGTATCATCATCATCATCATCATCATCATCAAAAACAACACCACCACCACCATCACCATCATTATCATCCCCATCATCACCATCATCATCATCATTATCATCCCCATCATCATCATCATCATCATCATCATCATCATCATCATCATCATCATCATCATCATCCCCATCATCATCATCATCATCATCATCATCAAAAACAACACCAACACCCCCATCACCATCATTATCATCCCCATCACCACCATCATCATCATCATCATCATCACTATCATCATTACCATCAACACCACCCCCATCACCATCATCATCATCTCCATACTATTTTTAAGACAAAGACCACGAAATTTATTTTCTGATTTCAAGCTGCGAGCGCTAACGATTGAAGCGTCTATCGATCTGGAATTCAATGATAAAAAGCAACAATAAAATGAAATGGAGCTAGCCATAATATATATATATATATATATATATATATATATATATATATGTGTGTGTGTGTGTGTGTGTGTGTATGTATGTAAGCATTGCCTCCTCGTGGGACATACGGTGCAGGAAGAAAAAAAAACTCAAAATAATCACACATAAAAATGTGGCGTAAGCTTTTCTTCTGTCAATAAAAAAAAACAATACAAGTAAATAAAAATTCAATCGATGAGATGGTCTGACATTTTTTTTGGTGGGGGGGTAAGGCTTTCGGTCAATACAGCGTAAAAAAATGAAAGAGGAAAAAAATGAATAAATATAATATAGGCCATCTCCACCACCCACTCGACGAAGATGAAAAAATCAAAAGAACAAAAAAAAAAAAAACACTTACCTCCTTTTTCCCGCCCGATAAAATTTTTATTTCTGCATTTATAATAGCTTTCTTGTTTCATGAAAAATTGTATTTAAAATTTAAATCTTGTTGATATCTATCCCTATATGAACGATTCTCACCGTTATCAACATTGAATTATTTTATTGTGAGTCTGAATGAGAGTGTTAATGTTAATGCGTGTTAATACATCCGATGCATATACACTATGCATACATAAAAATAGTTGGTATGCATGTACGTATATGTGTAATTGGCATACATATAGAATTAAATATTACAGGGGGGCACCAGAATTTTAGAAATACCAAAGTGGAGCATGGTCCAAAATCGGTTGGCAGCCACTGCTCCATATAATGTTGGGACTTTTCGGGGATTGATTTGTACAATCGAAAATATATATATATATATATATATATATATATATATATATATATATTGTCATCCACATACAGACTGTTTCGCTGTATCACAGCTCATCAGTGTGGCTAGACGTCCGGTTGCCTCTGGCTAGAATCGAAAATCGGCTGAATTCGCGTCAGTCGGAAATTTTACCCTGAAGCCGATGGCGCACGGCAGAGAAGAAGGTGAATTTAAGCGTATTTATTTTTAGATAAACACACAGTGACTGAGAGAACTCGATTCGATTTACCGAAGAGTCTTGCATTATTAGCCGTAATAGTCACTGTTTACAAACTCACACATCCTCCCCAGAGAGCTCAACCGAAATGAATTTTTCAGGAGCATATATATATATATATATATATATATATATGTGAAGGAATATAGTCTTAAAGTGTGCTATATTTATGGGATAAAGTGCTCAATATCAGAGATAGAGCGTGTGTAAATATAACAGTGAACATAGAAGTCAACACTTAGAGGCGACAGTCTGTTTCATGCTAGATGCATCAGGCCACGATTGCATCTAGCATGAAACAGACTGTCGCCTCTAAGTGTTGACTTATATGTTCACTTATATATATATATATATATATATATATATATATATATATATATATATATATATATAATAAATTTACTAATTTAAAAATATGTTTCCATCGCTATACAGGAATTACAAAAAACAGAAACTATAAAAATTCAAATTTAATTATAGAATTAAATTAAAATCCCTAGTACCGTTTCATTTTCAAGCGAAGAAAAATAAAATAAAAAAAGCTTAATCTCAGTACCTTTCAGTCGTCTTTAATAAACACACACATACTCATATATATATATTTGGCTTGTGTATTGGAAATCTTTTTCACATGATAAAAATCTACGCCATGCACGTGATATAACATCTTTTGAATTTAAAAGGATTTTAACGTTTTTAGTTTGTAAAAAAGTAGCAACATGATTACGCTACAAGATAATTGGCAAATGTTTGTTTAAAAAAAATAAATAAATAAAAAAATTAAAAAAAAAAAAAATTAAAAAAAAAAAAAATATTTTGACTAAAATATTGACCCTGAAGATGAACAATGATGTTCGAAAGCGCTAGGTCATCGTATGGACAATACATATTTCGAAACTATTTTCAAATAAAAAGTCTCATTAGAGAATATGAGAAAATTCAAAAGAAAATATGTAAGACTATGTTGTCTTTAACATTCAACACTACATGTTTGAAATATATATATATATATATATATATATATATATATATATATATATATATATATATATATATATGTATATATATATGATAAAATATAGTTTTAAGGTGTGCTATATTTATGGGTTAACGTGCTCAATATAGGATAGAGTGTATGTAAATATAAATATAAAAGTGGACATTGGAGTCAACACTCAGAGGCGACAGGCTGTTTCATGCTGGACGCAATCATCAGACCTGACGGGAAACAGACTGCCGCATCTGGGTGCTGACTTCAATGTCCACTCATATATATATATGTGTGTGTGTGTGTGTGTGTGTGTGTGTATCTGTGTGTGTGTATGCTTGTATTTTTACCCTTGGAGTCGCATGTAACTCAGCAGTCTCTTGGAGTCTCATGGAACGATCGATTGCTGTTGTCACATCAGTCCGGAGATGCAGATCCACTCAACTGATTGGATGACGAGGATCCAGAAGTGGCCTCCTCTGCTCTGAAAATCTTTGGCTTGATATTTTCATGTCAGTATTTATCAACCTCTTCTTTCCTGCAAGCTTATGGCAACTTTAAAGATGTCGTACTTTGACACCAGCGTTGAACAGATTTATACACGAAAATGTTTTAAAAAGGCTATCCCTTCCTCCATCAGCTGGACTTACTCATGACAGATACGAACATGAAATCTATAACCTCAGTTTTATATATATATATATATATATATATATATATATATATATATATATATATATATATATATATATTCAAAATAAGATAAACCGTAAACGTTTTGGGTTGGAATGTGAATTTTTAATTTTAAAATATATATTATACTCTATTTCCCATAATTCTGCTACACGTGTTTCTGGTTTCACGACTTTCTTCAAGCAAACAGTAGATATTTCCACATATTATAAAAATTAATTTTTTTGCGTTGTATTGATTTAAATCTCTTTCTTGGACTGGTGATAAGAGTTTACCTTCATCCGTACCGTACGCTGACGGCGTAGTGGGAGAAGTTCGGACTGACGCAAATTCAGTCGGGTTTGGATCCTAGCTAGAGGCAACCGGACGTCTAGCCACACTGATGAGCTGTGAAACAGCGAAACAGTCTGTCTGTGGATGACAAATATATATATATATATATATATTGCATATAATTCTCTTGTTAATATTTCTTTCTTTCGCGTGGTACGACGTCATAGAGCGGCATTATGAATTTACGATTTGCGTCTGATATTTAGCGACCGTTATCGTCGCATAGCCATCTTCTATATATATACAATATACTTTTTCGTCTTCTTTCATTCCAGTCAAATTTGATCTTCAAATATTTAAATGCAATGTCAATCGCTATCTTCTGTCTTCCTAATTTTCTTTTCTTTTATTATTCTTTAATAATGTTTTTCTTTTTTCACACTCAGTAACCCGTTGCGTCTCAGTGCCTTTATTGCCTTGCTTGAGGTGAAATGATTAATATATATATATATATATATATATATATATATATATAATAAACAATAAATTTCAAAGTTACTTCATATGGCGAATAGCCTATTACGTCAGACAAATATATCGGTCATGTGCCTTATCAACCCCACTTTCCTTATATATGTACCATGGAAATTTGAACTGCCTCTTCTTAAGTATAAGTTTCCTTTTTCCATTAACTATAAAAGTTTGTTGTTGCTAACACGTTCGGTCCATGGTATCCTCAGAATCCTTCTGTAGAACCACATTTAATCAAAAACAGTAGAGAAATAGTTTTTATTTTCCTCCTCGTAAGATTCCATTGAGGGGATACTATGAAAAGTAAAAAAAAATATTTGGAAGGAAAATTATTTATTTTCGGATATTAATAATAAAATAAATTATATTCTTACAGCGAACGGTTACAAACAGTAACTGTAACTGTTAAAGATAATTTCATATGAAAGTTTTTGCAATCCGTCACACGTACATAATACAAGTAATAACAGAAATACTTCATTGTAAAATAATAAAGTATTTAATTACCAAAGGCAATTAAAATACATTAACAACAAAGAAGTAAAGAGTCAGCAGAAAGATTATTGATTACTTATCAGTTAATACACGACTGCGTAGAGCTGCTAGGAAAAGTACTAATTCATCTTGAAATACGTAGCACTCGACTTTAACGTCCGGGTTAACACGATAGTAACACGTAATTGTAATCCGAAAGTCAGTCACATGATATCTCTGTTTATACTAAATGGCGGTCTACATTTCCATTGTCTAGAGATTCACGTTCAAACTCCGGTGTCAGCAGTGACACTTTTCATTCATATATGACAAAAATAAAGATGTGGACATCTTTTACCATGAGCAAAATTTTTCATGGTAAAATCTTTCAATAAATACGCATACAAAATTTAAGGACTGTAAATAAAATATTATGTATTGCGAACTGACAAACAAGATCTTCCCATTTATATATAGAGATACATAAGACGTAATATACCAACGTAGAATCGCGCAAATTACAGTATATTCATTATTTACCAACAAACACCCTCCTACAGAACTTCAGCCACACCTATTTGGCCTCTAGTTCGTCCGTATGTACTTAGTGATATTAAATGTTAAAAACAACTGCATCGTCGTTCTTTCTTTCCTTTCTACGTTGTAACTTTTCTACGTTCTTGCATACATATTTTGCCATTACTACCCACTTTCTGCTTCGCTATTCACAACATTTATTTATAATATGCTCGCTAAGAGTGTGTTCTTTTCTGCTTTACAGAAACCAGTGGGTGCTGACCCAAATCAGGGTCGAAAGGATGAACCGTAGAATCTTAGATGTTTCAGAAAACGAAAATAAAGTAAAATAATTTTTAGAGGGAAAAGAAAATATAATAGCATGAATATATATATATATATATATATATATATATATATATATATATATATATATATATATATATATATATATATATAACATAATATATATATAACATAATATATATATAATATATATATTATATATATTTACATATATATATATTTATATATATATATTTATATATATTGTTATATATATATTATATATATATATTATATATATAATATATATATACTTATATATATGCATATATATATGTATATATATATGTATTTATATATTTATATATATATGTATTTATATATATATGTGTGTGTGTATTTATATATATATGTGTGTGTATTTATATATATATATATATATATTTATACACACACACACACACACACATATATATATATATATATATATATATATATATATATATATATATATATATATATATATATGTATGTATGTAAATGCTCAAACACTAATATTCCACGGTTATAATTTATTACATTGGAATCATAATCCCGATCCAATTCATTAGACCTACAAATTCAATTTTTTGGTGATTACGATTCCAATGTAATAAATGATAACCATGGAATATTAGTGTTTGAGCCTTTTATATTATATTCTTACTCTGTCCTGGACATTGAGTTCTACCTAAATTCTATCCTCTTGGAAATTTATATAGGAGATGCGATACAGCGAAACAGTACTGTCTGCGAATGACATGATTTAACTCTTGAAAATATATTTCAATAGAGCACTGTTGAGTGATAAGCTAATTCTATAAACAACAGCCACCTGCACTAATGCAAAGCTCTTCAGTAAAATGAATGGAGCACTTTGGCTGATTGGCATTTGTTTACATTCGTAAAAACAATACGCTAGATTTAGTTGTTACTCTCTGTCGAATGAAGATAGCTCAGTGGTAGAAACTCTGACTGATCTGTTGGGTTTCGATTCGGACGTCTACTCGCACTGAGGAGCTGTGATACAGTGGAACAGTACTGTCTGCGAATGACATATATATATATACATGGTGGTCTCTCCCGTCGTACGAGGGTCAAGCGGCTAGACACCAGCACATACGATTTGATTATAGCGGTGAAGGCTTTGTGCAAAACCATCCACACTTTTTGAAGGGCCGAATACAGAGACCTGGTGCACAAGGCGTCACAAGGTCCCCAAACGACCCTCCGCAGGTTTTGAATTCAGAGTTGTCCTTTTCCTAGATAAGTTGCCATCCAAAGCTATAGAACCCAGTCTGTCCTGGGGTGGGGAGAAGAGGATTCATACCTTTCGCAAAGGTATTAGCACGTAAGTGAATGTAATGGATTCGACTGGAATTCGAACTCGGCTCTATCGATTTCTCAGTCCGAGCCGCTATCCATTACTCCACCGTAATTTCTTTTCTTTTATCTATTTTTTCTTTAATTATTATTAAAAATACCCGGAACATGAAAACAGTTGTGACTTATAAATCATGGATAAATATATGAAAAAATCCTGACATATTCAAGTTTGTTTATTTGCAGACTGCGACAGCTGGGGCCTGAAGCAATTGCAGTATTATTTCAATATCATGTACTCATTTCTAGAATTACTGCTTCAGGTGGCTGACGTTCTATTATACGTATAAGACATTTATATATATATATATATATATATATATATATATATATATATATATATAAGGCATTTATTTTCTTCACTCAATACAAGAAATATATTGATTATTTGGCAATTCTGGACCTTCGTGCCTTAAAAAACAGATTGTCAAAAGGGCTTTCGTATGTTTACGTTTTATTAAAATTCTAATCTTCGCTTTTTCAAACAATTAACTTTGCCGAGGACGTGAAGGTAGTTTAAACAATAGCGGTGTCAAGGGAAAAACTGTCCTTTTGACACTCCGTTTTTTCTTTATTTTTTTTAGTTTTTATTTTATTTATTTTTTTGCAAGTTAAAGATTGACAATCGTTATTATCAGTTCTTGTGGGCCATTTCTCTAGACATTACTCCCGAGTGGGAGGGCAAAGGTTAATTTCTAGCGGTTGAAGCGTCCCCTAAGTGAAATTTTACACTCTGCCTCATGCCATATTGAATGAATCGGATTACAGATAAATCCAATCCCTTTTTTTTTTTCGTTTGCATATTTACTATTATGCTCGGCTTTAGGTGTCGGGCAACGCTTCTCGTACGAGGGGAGGGGTCACTAAGGAAGTGGAGGTGCTGAGGGATATGAGTTGTTTCTGTCTTTCGTCACAAGTCCGCATGCGACTCCCACTTAAAAAAAAAAAAAACAGTGTTGGAGGCACAGTGGAGTAATAGATAGCGGCTCGGATTGAGGAATCGGAGAGCCGTGTTCGAATTCCAGTCAAATCCATTATATTCACTTACGTTCTAATATAATGGGAAAGGTATGAATCCTCTACTTCTCTCCCCAGCTATGGGTAAATAGCAGGACAGACTGGGTTCTTTAGCCTTGGATGGCAACTGGTCTACCGCAGAAAGAAATGGCAACTTACTGCGGGCAAAAATCTGCCTCGTCAGTCATGTATCGGAAGATACATGATCGCCTAAGTGTGTATCACGCATGGCTCATAACTGACTGACTGACGTTCTAATACCCTTGGGAGAGGTAAGAATCTACTTCTACTTAAAGGTGTGGGTAAATAGCAGGACAGATCGGGTTCTATAGACTTGGATGGCAACTGGTCTACCGCAGAAAGAAATGGCAACCTACTAAATCGAGGCAGATTTTTGCCCGCAGTAGGTTGCCATTTCTTTCTTTGATATTGTCAGTCATGTATCATGTATCAGCTTTAACCTTCATTAAAATGAAATATCGTTCAACGCTGAAAAGCGTAGAAGATGCTTTACATCCAGCTGCGTCAAATATTACACGATAGTTTAATTAGTTATGCAGCAAAAACAAGCACACCCGTCACATTGATTTTGACTTTGGTTTATTTTTGTACTTGAAACTTTTATCTGTCGGTATCGTATTATGATTACTGATACTATTTACATTATTCGGGCTGTTATCCTCATCTTCATTGCCATATTCACAACGTTTCGGCCGTTGTACGTGCCGGCCTTCTTCAAGATCTGTCTATATCTCTGAGATGAGGTATTATGATTACTTACATCATTTACATTATTCGGACTGTTATCCTCATCTTCATTGCCATATTCACAACGTTTCGGCCGTTGTACGCTCCGGCCTTCTTCAAGATCTGTCTATATCTCTGAGATGAGGTATTATGATTACTTACATCATTTACATTATTCAGACTGTTATCCTCATCTTCATTGACATATTCACAACGTTTCGGCCGTTGTACGTGCCGGCCTTCTTCAAGATCTGTCTATATCTCTGAGATGAGGTATTATGATTACTTACATCATTTACATTATTCGGACTGTTATCCTCATCTTCATTGCCATATTCACAACGTTTCGGCCGTTGTACGCTCCGGCCTTCTTCAAGATCTGTCTATATCTCTGAGATGAGGTATTATGATTACTTACATTATTTACATTATTCAGACTGTTATCCTCATCTTCATTGACATATTCACAACGTTTCGGCCGTTGTACGTGCCGGCCTTCTTCAAGATCTGTCTATATCTCTGAGATGAGGTATTATGATTACTTACATCATTTACATTATTCGGACTGTTATCCTCATCTTCATTGCCATATTCACAACGTTTCGGCCGTTGTACGCTCCGGCCTTCTTCAAGATCTGTCTATATCTCTGAGATGAGGTATTATGATTACTTACATCATTTACATTATTCAGACTGTTATCCTCATCTTCATTGACATATTCACAACGTTTCGGCCGTTGTACGTGCCGGCCTTCTTCAAGATCTGTCTATATCTCTGAGATGAGGTATTATGATTACTTACATCATTTACATTATTCGGACTGTTATCCTCATCTTCATTGCCATATTCACAACGTTTCGGCCGTTGTACGTGCCGGCCTTCTTCAAGATCTGTCTATATCTCTGAGATGAGGTATTATGATTACTTACATCATTTACATTATTCGGACTGTTATCCTCATCTTCATTGCCATATTCACAACGTTTCGGCCGTTGTACGCTCCGGCCTTCTTCAAGATCTGTCTATATCTCTGAGATGAGGTATTATGATTACTTACATTATTTACATTATTCAGACTGTTATCCTCATCTTCATTGACATATTCACAACGTTTCGGCCGTTGTACGTGCCAGCCTTCTTCAAGATCTGTCTATATCTCTGAGATGAGGTATTATGATTACTTACATTATTTACATTATTCGGACTGTTATCCACATCTTCATTGACATATTCACAACGTTTCGGCCGTTGTACGTGCCAGCCTTCTTCAAGATCTGTCTATATCTCTGAGATGAGGTATTATGATTACTTACATTATTTATATTATTCGGACTGTTATCCTCATCTTCATTGCCATATTCACAACATTTCGGCCGTTGTACGTGCCAGCCTTCTTCAAGATCTGTCTATATCTCTGAGATGAGGTATTATGATTACTTACATCATTTATATTATTCGGACTGTTATCCTCATCTTCATTGCCACATTCACAACGTTTCGGCCGTTGTACGCTCCGGCCTTCTTCAGGATATGGCAATGAAAATAAGGATAACAGTCCGAATAATGTAAATATTGAAACATTTACTGGTCTAGGACGAACACACGAGAATGGCGCCTTTCACTTTTATCCACTTGATCAGTCTTTACTTAACGTATCAACTGACGAGTAACATTGATAAAAATTCATGAGTTCGATCCTCACGTGTTGAGTAAGGTTGATAAAAAAAATGAACTCAAAAACTTTCTATTTATTTTCTGACTGCCTAGGAAGAGATAAAATCTTTTAAATTTTTTTTTTTTTTAATAAAAAATTTTTTTTCGGACTTTCCGAAGTTTTTATAAAAAAATATTTACCATTTATCAGAATTTGTAAAAAATTTCTGGTGTTGATAAAATGATAACTCCAAAGTTTTTATTAAGCGTAGATCCCCTGCAGTTGTGCTTTGAAAATTGCGGACGTTGCGATAATACATTTTGCTCATTTTTATATTTCAAAATACATAAATATTCCATTTTTTTCCCTTTATAAAAAAAAAACAGTCGTTTATATAAAGTCCTGTTCAAACGTCCTTTGTGACAGTTCACTATGGAGTTTTTGCAAAAAAATATTACCAGCAATAGATTTTTGAAGAACAAAATATTACCAGAAATAAAAATTTTGTCGGCATTAAATAACTCATTGAGGTGTTGATATGCCGTAAAACAAAACAAACGAAACGAAACCCATCTAACCTATTACGTTATTAAAAAAAATATAACAGTCATTGGGAATATGTTTAGTGGTGTCTTTACGACGCCAGTTTGAAACTACCTTCGCTAGTCAGTGCCCACTAAACGAACAGGACCTGTACTTAAAGTTACTTATTTCTTTGTTTTTTCTTGATTTTTACAGAAAATGAGAAATATATGGTATGAAATTTTCTTTTTGTGTAAGGGTTCCTTGAGACATGTAATTTATTTTAAGGGTTACGCTAGGATAAAAAGGTTGAGAAACGCTGGTTTCAAGGGTGACTTTACCAGACGATAAATATTACTCTTATTGAACAAAGATGAGACTGAAAGCTACATGTTAGACGAGACAGTTGATTAGACAATGTACATAAAGATAAGACGTAACGTTGAATCACTCACGCTCTTTTACGGAAAATGCACTGATATATTTTTGGCATTTCCGACATTTATTTATTTGAATAGGAAAATATAGTGTACTGCAAGAATCAGCAAAAAGAAAATACGGCAATTCAAAAAGATCCCCAAGGGTTCCGCTGGAACAGGTGAGATAAGCTAATGTACTTTTGACTTTTTATTTAATGTCATATACGTAATATTACCAAACACACACAATATATTCTTGGTTATTGTAATATTGTAATATAGGCATCATCCTATCTAACCTATTATGTTATTAAACAATATAACAATTATTGGGAATATATTTAGTGATGTCTGTACAGCCCCAGTGTGAAACCACCTTCACTAGTCAGTGCCCACTCAGAGAACCAGTTATTCAAAAATATATACTATGATATTTACCACGTGAACTACGATGAAAATAAAATGAGAAAGATATGGTATATAATTTTGTTTTTGCGTAGAGGTTCTTTGAGACATGTAATTTATTTTAAGGGTTACGCAAGAGTAAAAACTTGAGAAACGCTGATCTATACGAATGAAATATTTATCTGCATTTTGACAAAATTAGTTCCCGAGCAAAATGAACCGTTTACTTAATCAGTCCCTTTACTGCTACGTTTCTTAGATTGCAGTCTTATTTGTTCAAGCCTTTCATATGAGACACTCAGATACCTTTGTCTTTTATTGCTTCAAATTGCTCTTGAAATAGGCTTAGTCGTCGCCGTCTTGGCCGTTCTGTTGCTAATCTTTTTCTTCCAAGAGATCTTTTCATTTCACTGTTATTATTTAGATATATTCTTAGATCGCAGTCTTATTTGTTCAAGCCTTTCATATGAGACACTCAGATACCTTTGTCTTTTATTGCTTCAACTTGCTCTTGAAATAGGCTTAGTCGTCGCCGTCTTGGCCGTTCTGTTGCTAATCTTTTTCTTCCAAGAGATCTTTTCATTTCACTGTTATTATTTAGATATATTCTTAGATCGCAGTCTTATTTGTTCAAGCCTTTCATATGAGACACTCAGATACCTTTGTCTTTTATTGCTTCAAATTGCTCTTGAAATAGGCTTAGTTGTCGCCGTCTTGGCCGTTCTATTGCTAATCTTTTTCTTTCGAGAGATCTTTTCATTTCACCGTTGTTATTATTAAACACAACATTTTTAACATGAAAAGTTATTGGGCGAAAAGCGATTTATATAATACCAGGAGTAATCAATGAATCATAGATACCATTAAATGTCGAGAAAATATAAAAGTTAACGGATTAATTAAACGGTTCATTGGCTTCTATTTTTAGTTGGGAATTCTTTATCTCCGCATTATTGAATCTAAATAACGACTTTTGTTTCATGATATCTCGTTATGAAAACTTTCTAACAACTGTCGTCATTTTTGACGTCATCGATGCACTAGTTCGCTACTAAAATACAGCATTACCAGCTGCCTAGCTTCAGTCACACCACACCTCGTTAAAAGTAGAAAGAATTTTATTGCCGCACTCTGTACTTCAAATAAGAATGTTGAAATTTCTCGTATACATAACGAGGAAAGAAGGTGTGATCACATACGTCCAGAAAGGACACGGCACATAGAAGAGAAATAAGGTAACATTTCCGCCTCTTCAATTTATCATCAAGAAATGTATATTGCAAGTCGCGTAAAGACTATTAAAAGATGTATGCATTTTTAAAAAGCAGTGAGCACAATGTGGGTTAAATAGTAAGGTAGACTGAGATGTCTATCCTTGAGTGTCACCCAGTCTTGAAGAAGGGACACTGTGAGTTCAAAACTTTGGAGTAGGTAAAAAGGGAAATCTCTTTACTATATTTTCCAATCATTACATTTCGCAAGCAGTAAAAGGAAGCCGTGGTGAGCCATGAGCGCCTTCACCTTGAAGAATAATATATAAATTGGCAGCTCAAAGCGATAGAAAAAAGAAAAGGGAAGAAAAGAAAAGAAAGAGAAAAGAGAGGAAAAAGAGAGAAAACATGTTTATATTGCGTCATTAGCTTCATTTTTTCTTTCTTTCTTCATTAACAGAAGAAAGAAAGAAATATGAAGAAAAAAGAAAATGAAGAAAAGAGAACCTGAAAAGAAAAAAGAAGAAAAAGAGAGAAAGTAAGTCATTATCAGGGCGTTAGCTTTATTTTGTTTACAAGGGTGTTCATCCTGTACAAAGCCTCGAGGTAGAGGGTTACAGATTAACTTTATGCGGAGATGCGTGGAAGATAATTGCTAACCGTGAACTTAAACGGGTTAAAATTGTAGTGACCGGAGAAGCATGCTGTTGAGAGTCGGCTCCACAAGGCAGTGGTTCGTGGGAAGAAGCTGCTGCAGTAGAACTTGCATATCACCAAAGGTTTGGTTTGGTTTGTTTTACGGCATATCAACCTCAATGTGTTATTTAATGCCGACAAATTTTTTTATTGCTGGTAATGTTTTTCTTCAAAAATCTATTTTTGGGAATATTTTTCCTTGAAGAAATCTATAGCTGGACATATTTTTTTCGAAAGAATGTATAGCTGTTTGTATTGCTGGTATTTTTTTAAAAAAGTATTACTGATAATAATTTTTCCTTCAAAAATTATTACTGGTAATATTTTTTTTTTATTACAAAGTATTTCTGGTATTAAAACCTATTTTTACACAAGTCTGGGTGTTAACTATTTGGCCATAGCTGGGACACTAACATGTGCAACCACCCCGGGTCAGGGTGGACCTGGGAACACCAGCAATTAAGAGGTGGTTCCACGCTCCTCAAAACCTCCTGATCAGAGGCCTTGCTGCTAGACGTAGTTTATCGTCTTACCCAGGACGGCATATCACCAAAGCAATACGGAGGGAATGAGTCGTCGCCGTGAAGGTTAGAACTAGGGGAACTAAAGAGTGTAGTTCATCTGTTCACTTTCCATGGTAATAGCGATAGAGTAGCGTGAGGCTTTCCACTTTTCGTCTGTAAGAAAAGAGTTGCAGCGTAGAGGCACGGTGGAGTAATGGATAGAGGTTCGGATTGCGGAATCAGAGAGCCGAGTTCGAATTCCAGTTGAAGCCATTACATTCAGTGCTAATACCCTTGGGAAAGGTATGAATCCTCTTCTTCTCACCTAGCTATGGGTAAATAGCCTTTGATGGCAACTGGACTACCACAGGAAGAAATGGCCATCTACTGCGGGAAAAACAATCTGTCTCGTCAGTCGTGTATCGAAAGATACCTGATCGCCTATCACGCATGACGCATAACTGGTTGACTGACTTTCGAGTCGAATCCATTACATTCACTCACTTGGGGAAAGGCATGGATCGTCTTCTTCCCCCCAGCTATGGCAACCTTCGCAGAAAGAAATGGCAACCTACTGCGAGAAAAAAATCTGTCTCGTCAGTCGTGTATCGAAAGATACATGATCGCCTAAGCGTGTATCACGCATGACGCATAACTGACTGACTGACTGCAGTGAAGAAAATAATTCGTCACTTCCAAGGACGCGGAAACGCTTTTGGACTGAACCAGAGTAGAAAGTGAAGACTGGGTGGCTTCTGTGCATATATGGCCTGTACACCATTTTTGCTTTAGATGAAAAAAAAATAAAAATAAAGAAAATATCGCAGAAAAGAAAGAAATAATCAAAAAAAGAGAAAGCAAGCGTTTATTCAGGCGTTTGCTTACGACGAGAGAAAAAAAAACCGTCCTGGATATGACGATAAACTATATCCGGCAGCAGGAGCTCTGGTCGGGAGGTTTTGAGGAGCGTTGAACCACCTCTTGAATGTTGTTGTTCCCCGGTCCTCTCTGACCCGCGGTGGTAGCACCTGTTAGGGTCCCAGCTATGGGCAAATTGTTACCCCCCCAGATTGGGGTCAAACACTATAAAAGTATAAAAATATATTTTTATAGTGAAAATTCCAGCAATGCATTTATATAGTAAAAAAATTACTAGCAATGCCTTTTTATAAAAACAAAATAAAATTTACATTCTTGAAAAGAAAATTGCTAATGCTCCCAAGAAAATTACATTTCGGCATTAAATGACCCATAAGGTGTTGATATGCCACTAAACAAAGAAACATACGATAAAAAGAAAACTGAAGAAAAAAAGAAAGAAACAACGAAAAGAAAGCAAAAGAAGAAAAAAAACACGGGCTTTTATTCGGGCGTTAGCTTGAGATGGACAAAGGGAAAAAAATGAAGAAAAGATCAAGAAAAAAAACAAGAAAAGTTTCGAAGAAAAAAGAAAGGAAGGAAAGAATGACAGGAAGGAGGAAATAAAAAAATGGCCGGCCTTCATCCGGGCGTTAGCTGACGAAGAAAATAATTTTAAAAAAAGTCTTGACGTTTCTAAGGCCACATATAACTTTTCTTGCTCTGAATCATTCTAATTTCTCTTCTATTTCCCAGAAGCAAGGCTGGTCAGTAACTAGATGGGTGACCGCTTAACAATACCAGCTACTGTAAGCTCGGATGTGCGGGTGGTGTAATGGATAATTACTCAGAATTTTAATCGGAGAGACGAGTTTCAATTCTCTTTGGGTTCGTAATATTAACTTACGCGCAAATACCCTTAGGAAAGGTATGAATCCAACTATTCCCCCAGCTATGGGTTAATTAGTAAAACTTGTATCACTAAATCCACTATTATCTTAAAAAGGAAATAAATAAAATTGCGTACAAAATATTCAAATTTCGGCATTAAATAACCCATAGAGGTGTTGATATGCCGCTAAACAAAAACAATGAAAACAACAAAAACAACCAACCTTCTATTTCCCCAACACAACACGGTAGTTTACCTCTCTCTCTCTTTCTCACACTCTCATTCTCTCTCTCTTTTTCTCACAAACTCTCTCTTTTCATTCTCGCTCTTATTCAAATTTTTCTCGTTGTCGTCTTTTTCTCCCGCTAAAAAAATTCTTTTAAAACGTGAATGAAGTTGAATTTGCTCGCCTGAAATTAAGAACATTCCATTGGAGTATTCGAGTGTTTACTTTGGTAGCTAGAACTTAGAGATGCCGTCCAAAAGGTTTGAGATACCCGAGTCTCTTTGGCGATACTCGTTACTATACGATTGCACACGAAAAGTAAAACGTCAATTCCATCCCAGTATAAAAGGTTTCTGTTCTCAGGGTCAGTCAAGTGCTTGATGCTCTTCGCCGTATGAATGTCAACAACATTCCATACCAAATTACGTAGTGATTTTTAAAAATCTTTTTATTGATGGAGCGGGGTTAGATGCTTCCACTGTATTCGTCTTTTACTGATTTTTCTCTTCGTCTTTCTTGCTTTTCTATTTTCGTCCGTTTGTTTTTTTCTATTTTCGTATTTTCGCTTTTTACGACTTTCTAGTTTTTTCCTTCCTGGACCTTTCAAGATTTTTTTTTTCTATCTGGACCTTATTCTTTTCTTTCTCTCTCTCTCTCGCTCTCTCTCTCTCGACCTTTCTCTTTTTCTTCTCACTATCTTTCTCATTCTCTTTCTCTCGACCTTTCTTTTTTTCTTCTCACTATCTTTCTCATTCTCTTTCTCTCTCTCTCTCTGGACGTTTCTGTTTTTACTCTCTCTCTCTCTCTCTCTCTCTCTCTCTCTCTCTCTCTCTCTGACCTTTCTGTTTTTCTCTCTCCCTAGACCTTTCTCTTTTACTATCGGGATCTTTCCCTTTCTCTCTAGACGTTTCTATTCTCTCTCTATCTCTCTCTCTCGAACTTTCTCGTTGTTTTGGGTTTTTTTTTTCTCTCTGGACCTTTCTTTTTTTTTTCTCTCTCTTTCGGGACCTTTATTTATTTCTCTCTCTCTCTCTCTCTCTCTCTCAGGACCTTTCTCGTTTATTTTGTTTTGTTTTTTTCTGTGTTGTTTTCTCGTCTGTTTTTTCTCATTTTTTTTGGGGGGGAGGGTTCTGTGGGCATTTCTATTTTCTCTCTCTCTCTTACTCTACCTCTCTCCCTCTCTCCCTCTCTCTCTCTCTCTCTCTCTCTCTCTCTCTCTCTGTGCCTTTCTCGTTTCTTTTGTCTCTCTGGGCATGTCTTGGCATTTTCTCTTTATTCTCCTTTCTTGCGCTTCCGTTTTCTCTCTCTCTCTCTCTCTCTCTCTCTCTCTCTCTCTCTCTGTTTTTATTTCTTTTCTCTCTCTTCTTTGTTTCTATTTTCTCTTTATTTACTCACTATCTCCCTCCTCCTTTCCTTCTCTTCTACCTTCTTTCTGCTTTCTCACTTACTGTGTCTGTTAATCTCGTCTAATTCTCACTTAAAATTATCCTGGCTTTTTTCCCGCGTTTTTCTACTGCCTTCACATAATTAATAAACATTTTCAACTAACAAACATGTCCAAGAGACATGCGTTGCCCTCTCTTTCAATTTCTCTTTCTCTCTATCTCCTTCTGTCTATCTCTTTCTTTCTGCCTCTTCGTGTCTTTCTTTCTCTCTATCTCTTTCTTTCTGTCTCTTTATCTCTATCTCTTTATCTCTATCTCTTTATCTCTATCTCTTTATCTCTATCTCTTCATCTCTCTCTTTCTTTCTCTCTATCTCTTTCTTTCTCTCTATTTCATTTTCTTTCTCTTTCTATTTACTTTTTCCCCCTTTATATTTCCTTTTCTTTCGCTCTCTCTATTTCTTTTTTCTCTCTCTCCATTTCTCTTTTTCATCCTCTCTGTTTCTTTTTCTTTCTCTATTTCCCATTTTCACTCTCCTTGTTTCCTTTTTCACTCTCTCTATTTCCTTTTTCACCCTCTATATTTCCTTTTCTTTCACTCTCTCTATTTTCTTTTTCTTTCTATCTCTCTATAAATAGAGTGCAAGAAAAGGAAGCAGAGAGAGTGAAAAATCGCTCTCTCTCTCTCTCTCTCTCTGCTACCTTTACTTGCACTCTTTTCCCCTTTTTCACTCTCTTTATCTCCCCTTTCCACTCTCTCTATTTTCCTTTTACACTCTCTCTATTCCTCTTCCTCGCTCAATTTCGAAAACTACAGACAAAATCTGAATGTTTAGGGGAAACCATTTGTCTTCTCTTTTTCTTTCAAATAAAACCACCAGAAACATTTGCACCCAATTCCTATGCGCACACGAAGAGGTACTGAAAAGTTTTCGGTGCCACCAAGGAGGGATTCGCTCCCCGCACTGAAATCTGACAATTGTTCATTTGATCAGATAGTGAAAACTAGGTCGGACGGGGAAATTTCTAGCACCCCTGGTAGGAGAGAAAGAATGAGAAAGAAAGAGAGAGTGTGTGTGTTTGTGTGTGTGAGAAAGAGAGAGAGAACGAGAGAGAATGTCTGGGAGTGAGGAAGAGAGGGTGTGTAATAGACAGAGAGTGAGTGTGTGAGAGAGAGGGGAGAGAGAACGAGAGTGTGTGTGTGAGATAAACAGAGAGTGAGTGTGTGTGATAGAGAGTGTGTGTGAGACTGAGAGAGAGTAATTGGACTGATGTAAAACCTCCCAGTATTATTTTAATACAATTCTCTTTGATGTTTATTCAGCTTTTCATTGCTCGTCGTGTTTCATTTACATTCCTAAGGAAAAGTTCTATAGTTAGGAAAATGCCTGTCACATGCACATCTTCTTCTAGATGCCGTGTCCGATCAGGACGTTAACGATCATGGCTCTCCACAACTTCCTGTCCTTTGTAGCTCTTAATAAATTTTGCCTTTTTGTTATCTCTCATAAACACTGTTCCGCCATCCATTTACTCAAGAAGACTTTAAAACAAAAACAATGGTCGCGAGATTAAATATCTAAAATCGAACTTATTAAAAAATGCAGGTTTTTATTTGTGATTGGTAGAATACAAATTCTTTGTAACGAATTACAAGATCCTGGGCACACTGTTACCGCACCAATGCGGAAATGAGGAATTGGCTCTTTTCAATGACGTATTAGAAGGGGAAAATGTTTATTTTCTGGTAAAGAAAGTCGACCAGTCATTTTATTTTGACAACACCCGTCCTCATGTTTCAAACGATCACGGAGCCGGGGTAGAAAATAGATGTAATTTATTTTCTTCATTTTCTTTTTATTTATTCTTAATCCTGAATTTGGGATTGGGTTACGTCGACAGACCTAAAATTAAGAATAATTTTATCGCGGACATATTCTTCGGCGGTGTGTGTATGTGAGTGCCAAAGAAACGCCTACTCTTCATATATGCTTCCCCGTCACACACACACACACACACACACACACACACACACACATATATATATATATATATAGGCACACCGGTTGACGGCAAAAATTGGCTAAATTTTTGGCTTATTGCTATCTATATATATTTTAAGACATTTTTATGTTTATACATTCTTTCTTTTTTATAGATACAAATATTTAAGTAAATGCTTTAAGTAAATCCATTTCATAATGTGTGACGTCATTTGTTTACATTTGATACGTCATGAGCAGTTATGAATGTACGTGAGAGATTCATGGAAGGTTGAAGTTTAAAGACAGTAAAATCGACCTTGCTAACCGAACGCTCCTCTGTGGCCGAAACGGTTAAGGCACGTCAGGCTATATGACGGTTCCATATAGGATACATGTTCGATTCCTGTCGGAGGACGAAAAATTTCTATGAAAATTTCTCGGACATTCAGGCCGGTAAATGTTGTTTAATACTGTTTATTATAAAAACAGAGCATTTACTGAAATATTTGTATCTATAATAAGAATGTATAAACATAAAAATGTCTTAAAATAATTGTCGGACTTTGTCCATTATACACACACACACACACACACACACACACACACATATATATATATATATATATATATATATATATATACATATATACATACAAATTTATCGGATTAATAAATATATATATGAGAGAGAGGGAGAGAGAGATTTATTAATCCGATAAATTTGTATATATATATATTAATTAATTTATTAATCCGATAAATATATATATATATATATATATATATATATATATATATATATATATATATGAGAGAGAGAGAGAGATTTATTAATCCGATAAATTTGTATGACTTTAAACATTATTATTATGGATGCTCGTATTTGAGTAGACGCCCCGTTTATATATTAACCACTATATTTATTTATATTCACCTACCGTCCTGAAATTTGGAGAAATCTTATTAAATAAAAATTTGCGCTATTTGCCTGAAATCGAACTTGCATCTCTCAGGATAGAGAGAGCTACCGTTTAGCCCGGTGCGCCGAGACCGCTTTAGCCACGAAGAGACAGACGGTCAAGCGGAAGACAAATTTCATTTTCTCCAGCGAAATTTCTCGAAACTGCATGCAGATATGAAAAAAACTTTGGGGGATCATTGACGAGAGAACGTCTGCTTAAATATGGGTATCCACCGAATATAACGCCTAAGTGATAGAAATCGGTCAGATTAATAAATAAAAAAATCCATTACTTCTTTATAAATTGCTGTGTTTACGTCTGGATACAAAACTAAGTAGAAAGGAAACTTCACGTATATAGCGATTTTCCAAGCGTAGCTTAGATGTGGCACAAGGCCGAAAGAATGGGGCACCCAGTGAGGATCGAACTCACTACTCAGTCGTAATTGTTCTAGCGAGACAAGCTTGCTAAACATTACACCGCCTCGAGATGCCCAAATTTCGCGTATGTAGCGATTTTCCAAGCGTAGCTTAGATGTGGCACAAGGCCGAAATTATGGGGCACCCAGTGAGTATCGAACTCACTACTCAGTCGTAATTGTTCTAGCGAGACAAGCTTGCTAAACATTACACCGCCTCGAGATGCCCAAATTTCGCGTATGTAGCGATTTTCCAAGCGTAGCTTAGATGTGGCACAAGGCCGAAATTATGGGGCACCCAGTGAGGATCGAACTCACTACTCAGTCGTAATTGTTCTAGCGAGACAAGCTTGCTAAACATTACACCGCCTCGAGATGCCCAAATTTCGCGTATGTAGCGATTTTCCAAGCGTAGCTTAGATGTGGCACAAGGCCGAAAGTATGGGGCACCCAGTGAGTATCGAACTCACTACTCAGTCGTAATTGTTCTAGCGAGACAAGCTTGCTAAACATTACACCGCCTCGAGATGCCCAAATTTCGCGTATATATGACGAGAATGATTTCGCTTAAAGGCATTGTTAATGCAGATAATAGATAATACCATAATGCTATAAAACGCTCATTGCAAGGAAAGATCTATCTCCTTTCGATCTTTTTCCAAGATCATCTTCAGGGGTGCAAGTGGTAAAAAAATAACTATATGTTGTTCATTAGTATAAGTACCACTTGCAACCCTGAAGATGGCCATGGAAAAAGATCGAAAGTACTTGGGAAATGAAAATAAAAGAAATTTAAACAGCTATAGCACATTTCTCTCATCCTTTAACATCAATACACGGAAGGTTATTCGTGAGTGAGAACGGATTTTATTAAAAATTAGCACACATAATGTCTGTAATTTATTCAATCATATATGTCTAAAAGAGAATTTGCTGCCTAAATGTACAAAAATTAATATATATACATATATATATATATATATATATATTGGGAGAAATAAGTATGACAAAGTCGAAAATGTTTCGTGTAACGCGTTTCGTCTTCTAGGACTTCATTTGACTAAAGTTTATATTTACGTTGATGCGACTACGCACGCGCACAAACGAGAGACGCTGGGTATTTGAAATTTCAAGATCATTTTTCTTAACAAGTGTTTTTCGTATATGATCTATCCGATTTTATTTCGATTCTTTTTGTTTATGTTCCCATCCCTTTTGTCATTAAATATCCGACATTGTGATAAAAGAATATCAACTGGAAATGGTGATACGTTGTAAGAACCTGGGCGTAAATTTACTGTGAATGATTTTAACGATTAAAGCACTTTCTAAATATTTTCGTCTCAGTAAATTGTTTTCTCTTTTAATTAAAGTAGGATTTTTAAATCAAAATTGCGGTCAGTCGCTAATGCATTTTTAATGTCTTGTTTTACAAAAGGTTTCCTTTTGTGTTTATATAAAAATTTATTTAAATTCCTTGGGGTTTCCCCGATATATTCCTTATGGCAATTATTACGGGTAATAGCGTAAATTCCGCGTTCAAGTTTTTTAGCTTATTATTTTGTTTTTTATTAATTAAGTTTTTCATTATTTTAGAAGCAAATTTCATGTTGAGTTTAGATAAATTCTTTTCAATCGTAATTGTGATAGTGAGTAAATATATATTTATATGTAATGGAAGGCGTTTCTGTCTGACAGAAAATAATCATTCGTAATTTCAGGTCTGTCGAAGTAACCCTAAACCAAATTCATAAAAAAAGGAAAAACAAAAATTTATTTGTGACGGAAATGTGCTCGAATGATAATTCTTAAACAAAAAGAAAAAAAAAGGATTTTTGACAACCTCTCCAAACAGGATCATTTCCCAACAGCTGTCGAGTCGACAGTAGAAGTCATAAGGCAACGTGGTTAGGTACTGGGTTCCCCCGACCATAACGTCTCTTCCTGGAAGGCTCCGGGGTCAGACTCTAAAGGTCAGAAAGGCCAAAGGGTTGCTCACGTCTGAAACAAACAAAAAAAATTAGCAATAATGAATTAAGTGGTGGAGGAACCTCGTCCAAACTGATTTTTTTTTTCTTTTTGACAAATGATTAATTGGGTGCCTGGTCCTTATTTTTTATGGAATAAGGGATTGGAATTGGTTGACATTTTACTGAAGAGAGTGTAATTTTCGAAGAGTTGGGACTCCACAACACATTTTATTTTTTTTTTTTTTTTGATGGACGTGGAGTGTGGTATGGTGTGGCGTAAAAGATTTCTATTTTTTGAGGTCGGGTAGCTAATAATGCGTGAGAAAAAAAAACTGGCGGATGTTTGTCCGAAGTTGTTTATTGTAAATCACAGAAGGTTCCAGCAAATCGGGACAAGACAAGAATAGAGGGTTTGAAAGCCATGATTTCCTACGTACTCAGGGCGGACACGGCCCATAAAGAAAGAAAGAAACGTTAAGCTGGTATTTTCATCGCATATTTATTAAATAGCAATAGCCGTTTGATCCCTTGTTTCCTGTTTAGAATGTTGTTTACTGCTTTCTTTCTTCCACGGTCTTAATCAGGGCCGGTGCAAGGGTCTCCTGCACTATCATCCCCACCGAATCTATTATATAGGGACCCCCCTACTGTACTACATCTCAATTTTCATGAGGCCGTTTGTTGTCGGAACTCGTTGCCGAGTATTAGGGTACCCATAAGCATTCTCTATGAAATGAGTTTTATGTTGGATCTGAAGAGACTTCCGCAGCATGGTAGGTTAGGAAGGTTTAGCAGCTTTCACTTTTCTTTGGGCTTTCTACGTTTCTAGCGACATTTCCTGGCGTTGGCAGAATTCGTTGGCGAGTATTTGGGGTGCTCGTCCACATTTCATTCTGTACGAAATGAGTTCTATGTTGGATCTGAAGAGACGTCCGCAATCACCGCATAGCAGGATAAGAGAGTTCAGGGAATGGAGAGCTCAGGCCTTTCTTTGGGATCACTTCGTCACTTCTATTCATTTTCCGGTGTTTTCGAAGTGACGTCCGCAGCCACCAGGATAAGAGAGTTCAGGGAATAGAGAGTTCATGCTTTTCTTTGGGCTATCATCTTCTATTTGTCTTCTGGTGTTTTCGAAGGATATTATTTTTTCGTGAACTGCTCTTCTCCAATTGGTTCTTTCTGCAGCTTCCGTCTCCCAATTGACCGGATTGATTTCCGTCCTCGCAAAGGTATTTTTTGCGTGCACTGCTCTTCTCCAATTGGTTCTTTCTGCAGCTTCCGTCTCCCAATTGACCGGATTGATTTCCGTCCTCGCAAAGGTATTTTTTGCGTGCACTGCTCTTCTCCAATTGGTTCTTTCTGTAGCTTCCGTCTCCCAATTGACCGGATTGATTTCCGTCCTCGCCAAGGTATTTTTTCCGTGGACTGCTCTTCTCCAAATGGTTCTTCCTGCAGCTTCCGTCTCCCAATTGACCGGATTGATTTCCGTCCTCAGCAAGGGTCTTTGAGCCTGAAAACCTAACCTGCGAATTGTTATCAAATTACGTAAATATTAGTGTGACCAAATGGCATAGATATGTAAAGTAGAAAGGTGTTTTTGTACTGATCCTTCCACTTGGTCTCTTACCAGATGACAACTGTAAGAAAAGGATTTTGTCGGTAGGCGCATGTCTGGCATTCGGGTAACGAATTATTCAATTTTTACTTACTGGTCACTGTCAGATAGATGTGAATTCCAAAAATTTTAACTTAATTATGCGTAACTTTGGTATGAACATGGAATTGGTGGTGCTAGCGACATTTCTTGTCCGTCGTCGTTGGCGGAACTCGTTGCCGAATATTTGGGGTGCTCATCGACATTTCATTCTGTGTGAAATGAGTCCTAGGTTGGATCTGAAGAGACATCTACAGCCACTGCATGGTAGGGTGGGAGGGTTCAGGGAATGGACAGTTCTGGCTTTTCTTTGGGATCTCTTTGTCTCTTCTATTTGTCTTCGGGTGTTTTCGAAGGATATTGTTTTTTCGTGGACTGCTCTTTTTCAATTAGATCTTTCTGCGGCTTCCGTCTCCCAATTGGCCGGATCGATTGCTGTCCTCGCCAAGGTGTTTCTGAGCCGATCCTTGGATCAAGAAGAGAAGAGGATTTGTTTGGGTAAGCGTTTGTTTGGGTCTGGCATTCGGGAAAGGTGTCCGGCCCATGGAAATCGGTGGAGGGTCATTATGGCTTCTAGGCTCGCCGTCTTTGCACGGAAGTGAACTTCGTTGTTTGTGATCTGGGCCTGTCACCCGTTTCACATAATTTGACGAAGTTTCATTTGATGGAATCTTTCAAGTCGAGATTTCTTTACAGAATTTCTTTGGGTAGGCAGATGACTTCAATTCGGGCATGGTGTCCAGTCCATCGAAGTCGGTGACCAGTCATGATGCTTTCTCGACTCTCCATCTTTGCGCGAAGGAGGACTTCGTTGTTGGTGATCCCCTCCATTTCATTTGATGGAATTTTTCAAGTTTGAAGCTGTCTCTTAGTACACGAGAGTCGAGATTACAACATAGTAATTTCTAATTCAGATTATTGATAATGCTATAATTGTAATTGTTCTGAGCTTATTGTCAACATTCACTTGTTGTAAGATTGGTTATTCCATATCTTTCCCCTCTCAGCGATATTTGCTAATTTATTGAGTTCTGGCTTTGATGTTGTATTTGTTAGTATTATTGGTAATAATAATAATAATAATAATAATAATAATAATAATAATAATAATAATAATAATAATATTTCAAAATACAAGGATCTTGAAGAGGTGGTTTGAGCTAATCCTTGAATTGACAACATGGGGTTCCATGTGGCCACTTGCCAGTTGTGAGCTCTAAGAGGATTTGTTTGGATGGGTGGATGTATGGCACTCAGGCAAGGCGACAGGCCCATCGAAGTCGGTGGCGAGTCATGATGTGTTCTAGGTTCTCCATCTTTGCCCGGAGGAGAACTTCGTTGTTCGTTATCCGGTCCTGCCATAAAGTAGTATTCATATTGTTGTGGATTCCGGGAATGGAATCCTGCACATATAAATAAACAACGCCAGTAATTAATATAGAAAAATAAGTGTATTAATCGTAAGGATACAGACTTGAAGTGAAGATTAGTAGTCCAGGAATGCGGGTTAGTAGAAAGTATATGTACAAGTCTCTGTAAGTGAAACCGTACTTATCTCTTCCTCTGGACTCTCTTATAACTCTCTGTGAACACCCTGTGTACTGTCTCCGTATCTCTGACTCTGACTCAAAGTATCTCAATCCGCAGGTATTCTCTCTGTCTGTATAAGTATACTTTGGACGAGTCCATCTCATGTAAAAGGGGGTCTGCCCCACAACACATATAAAAGACAAGTTTTATTGTAACCTAATTGTGTACAATAAAGGACCATATGCAATATAGGTGAATAATTCAACTAGAAGGATTGAAAATACATAAAATCTATTTAAATACAAATGTCATCAAAGATAATTCCATTTTAAATAAATCAACAATGCTTTGCGGCAATTTTTCAGATCAACTTGAGATTTTTCTTCTTAAAAAGTTTCGTAATTTTAACTCATTCAGCATTATGGATAAAAAAAATAGTGAATTTTATATAGTGTTTTCTTCGAGATTTCGCATGTGCAAAACAAATTCACGGATTTGAACGAGAAAAAAAGAAGTCAGAATAACGACAAAATCTATGAAAATTTTTCATCTTTTAATAGTTGTGATTAATTCAGACTTGCATCCCCAACAACGTTCAAGGGGTAGTAGGTACCGGCCCTCGTCTAAATGATTTAAATGTTTTTACTTCTTGATGATCTGACTTATCAGTGACTACGTCTTTTCATTTTGAGGGTACCCGGGTTGGCAGTTATCTGGTTCCTGCATTCTGATTGGTTGTAAAGAACCTGTAGTCTTTGGTAGAAGTTGAAAGCTGCTCTGGTTAACAGTCGCATAATATCCAAGTATTTACAGTGCCATGTTGTGCATGGATATGTGTCCCTGTATTTCCTTACGGAGAGCAACCCTGGGACCACGTTATTCTTTAGTCTCAGTCACCTTCCGCCCGGTTTGGATTCCCGTAGACGATCGACAGTTGTGATTATTTTGGTCTATTTCTCATTGAACCTTAAAATAATTTTCTTATGACAATTACTGTTCAAAGAAATAAGTATGAAACAGTAAAAAAAAAAAAAGAACCACCAACGCCATTTAAACTTTCTTTCTCCAATATTCGTCGTGTTCGTACCAATTTCTAAATGCAATGTGTCTTTATTATTCTCCTTTTATTTCCCTCTTTCCTCGACCCTTTTCCTGTCCAGGGCATTTTCGTGTGTACTATCCAAACTATTCCTACTTGTTTTCAGATTTATAACTATTGCAAGGTTAATTGGCAAACAGAATGTGCTGATATATAGTGTTTTACATAATAACAGAATGTAGAAATCACAAGTTATTTACACTACGCTCTCTACTTCACACGTGATGCAAAGGTTATAATCATCTCAGTAAAGTGGAAAATAGAAGTCTTTCATTTGAGACCTTACATTATCCGTCAAGCGTCTTGTGGTCATATATGATACAAAAAATATTAGATTCGGCCTTTCCTCAGACGTCCTGCTCAATAGCAGATTCTTTTCTTAAGTGTCCTTAATTTTTTGTGTGGTGTCAACGAACACTCGTTGACATTTTTGTAGTGTTAACGAATACACGTTGTCACTTTCGTAATGCTCGCTGTAGTAGAGACTTTGTAATCGCAGATACAACTATAGTATGCCGTTGAATAATACTGGTACTATCCAAACGTTCATACTTGTTTTCAGATTTATAACTATTGAAAGGTTATTTGGCAAATAGAATGTGCTGATATATAGTGTTTCACATAATAAATTAATAATAATTTAGAACTATTATTCGTGTTCACTAGATAATTGTGCGAATCTGTTAATCTGTTCACCTAACAATTCCTTTTCGTTGGATAGCAACATGTGTGATTCCAAATTCTCCTCAGACAGCGAAATTCGCGAGGATATACAGTACTTCTTTACAGTGTACATGTACTCTACATATTACTGGCAGTAGATACCAAATGTAAACACAGGATTTTATAATTGAATCTTTTTTAATTTTAAGTAATTGGTTGATATTTTAAAATAGTTTACTGTACAATTTACACATTAATAGATATTCAAAAGCAAAATAGAGCATTTCACTATATTAAGAGCAATCGTTTGGGTTCACTAGATGGTTGTTCGAATCTGTTAATAATTGATTTTGCATTCAGTTCATCTAAGAATTCCTTTTCAATGGATAGCATGAAGTAACCACCGAATAGTGAACCGTATAGAGAATAGTGTCAAGAAGAGAATAGTTGCCGTTCTCCTAAAATCATTCTCATTTGCCCTTTGCTCTAACCATTATATTTTCAATATTTTTTGATTAAATCACATCTTGGTCAGTTCAAAATATTTCTGACGAAAGAGAAAACATTTACGCAAAATAAATAGTATTTATTACACCTTATTTATTCCCTAAATAGATTTATTTCATATATTTGCAAATAATTATTGTTATGGTCCAGGTTCCTTGTACCCCGGTAATGGTCCAAGGTAGAACCAATGAAGAATAAATCAAACACAGGTATGGAATAGCACAGATATATTACAAACAGAATATGTACAAAAGAAGTAGAAGTGTTAGTAATAACAATCAGGTTAGGTTAGAGAGAACGATGTTGTCTCGACCAGTATCACTATTCCAATGTCTTACAGTAATCGTCTGACTCTGTCTCTGACTGACGATGTTCATTAACACGCCCACGTGTGTCAAATGTGGCACAAGGCCGGTTTAATGTGGGCTTTCCGGCGGAACCTCGTCCGGGTTCCTCTCCGCCCAGAGGCAGAAAGTTCAACCTCTGCCTCAGAGGCAGAGAGTTCGACCGTCTAGCCGAGTCGTCCAAAAAGGACTCTCTGACTGAAGTATTTAGTGTCCTCCCCACGAGAGACAGATGTGGCACAAGGCCGGGTTTAAAGTGGGGTACCCGAGCCCGTAGGCTCGGGCAAAAATAGCCCGTAGATCCCGTATAAATGGGATCGGGTTGGTCAACCTCCCCGAACGAGGCTCTGCCCTTCGGCGGAACATCGTCCGGGTTCCTCTCTGCCTCAGAGGCAGAGAGTTCGACCGTCTAGCCGAGACGTCCAAAAAGGACTCACTGACTGACTCTGAACTTAGTATTTATGATGTCCGGAATAGTCCATTATTATTATTGTGGGTAAGTTCCCATAACAATTATAATATACGCGTCGTACATAATTCTAAAAAAGAGAAGATTATTAAAGTTTGGAATGAATGGATAGATGACAAAACAAGGGCCACAAAGAGATATTGTCGTTAAAAAAAAGGGTTGCAGAAAATAGCTTTTGTGATGCCAACGAATACTCGTTGTCACTTTCGTAATGCTCCTTGTAGTAGGGACTTTGTGATCACAGATACAAAAATAGTAACGCCGTTGAACAATACTGGTGTCAGATGCCTTCGAATATCACTCGCACTAATAGTACTTGCTCGATAATACCAGCGCGAAAATAACCATCGTATTGATCTGAATAGAGAATAGTATAGAGAAGAGAATAGTGACTCGTATAGTAATAGAGGATAGTATAGAAAAAGTGTTCCGTTAACTGCTCCCTTCTGCTGAAAGGGTGCAAATCGACCCCACCAAGCTCATTTTTATGCAGGATAATGCTCCCTGTCACAAATCAAAATGCGGAACCGTTGGTGTCTTTTGGATTTTAAATCACCCCACTCTGAGCAGATCTTTAATTTGCTCGTTCCCGCATTATACTATTATTTGTCGATGCTGATGATATCGTTTTCTAGGTGTAGCTTAGATGTGGCACAAGGCCGAGAGTATTGGGCACTCAGTGAAGGTCAAATTCACTGCTGAGCTGTAATTGTTCTATCGAGATAAGCTTGTCAAACCTTTATTTATTATACCTTATTTATTCCCGAAATAGATTTCTTTCATATATTTGCAAATAATTATAATATACGCGTCGTACATAATTGCTTCTTGTCGCAGGGACTTTGTGATCACAGATGCAACTATAGTAACGCCGTTGAACAATACTGGTGTCAGACGCCTTCGAATAGCACTCGCACTGAGTACTTGCTCGAAAGGTGACCACCGAATAGTAATCCGTAAAGAGAATAGTGTAGAGAAGAAAATAGCGATCCGTATAGTAACAGAGGATGGAGTAGAAATAAAAACCATCGCTTGTGTGCACCACAAGTGATACCCGGAAGTGGAAATCACATGTCCTGTGGATCGTATGTGTTGCACAGGACAGGCAAAGGGTTAATAATGTTTTTTTCTTTTTCTCGTGTACTCATATAGGCAATCTCTTGCATATAATCACATATAACGTCTCACATATAATCGTACACACTTTTACCGGACATTCGCATTTCCGAAAATAGATAGTACCCAGGTGTCTGCATCCCATGACAACTGGGCTACAACTGCGCCACACCGCGTGCTACCCACCCTCACTGGGTCCGGGGAGTAATTGAAGGGAGCAAAACAACAATTTGCCAACAAGGAATTACAGGCACTTTAAAATTTGGGGTAACAAAACACCCTAAGTGACTAACGCAGGGTTAAATACATTCTCTCTCTCCAGGAATTAGGTGATCATGGCTCTCCACACATTCCTTTTCTCTATTATCTGTGGATTGATTTTACTTGATAGTAGAGTAATCATATGAGCAGATATGTTCGCCTATCGCCCGGTTCACACTCCTTCCCTGTCTTTTGAAAAGGAGTGGAGGTGAATCTATTTTCGTGTTTAAGTTTGGGTTTCTGGTTACTTCTAAAGTCTTTTAATTTTCTTTCCCTCCAGGTAACCCATTGTGTCTTCGTGGCTTTGTTGCTTTGCTTCGAGTGAAATGGTTAAAAACAAAAAAGTTGCTTATTTATCGTAACTCTCTCTTGTCGGTTTTAAACATGAAAGGAAATAATGAGCAAGACTTCGATGAAACTCGAACTCATATCCTCAATGTTCAAAAACCGGGTTTACAGCGAACTGATGACCATTGTAATCTTGGCATTGTAATTTATGACTTGTGTTCCTCAAACGTCATTTGTCAATACGAATATTATGTGCGTTTAAGTTTGGTTTTATTAGAGATCCTGAATAAAATCCAAAATAATTGAGATATCCGGAAGAGGCACGGTATGTGGAACTAGAACAATCTACCCCGGTCGACGAAATAAAGGGTTCGATTCAACATTTCAATCACCTGAAGAAGGCCGGAGCGTACAACGGCCGAAACGTTGTGAATATGGCAATGAAGATGAGGATAACAGTCCGAATAATGTAAATAATGTAAATAATCATAATACCTCATCTCAGAGAGATAAACAGATCCTGAAGAACGCCGGAGCGTACAACGGCCAAAACGTTGTGATTATGGCAATGAAGATGAGGATAACAGTCCGAATAATGTAAATAATGTAAATAATCATAATACCTCATCTCGGAGATATAGACATATCCTGAAGAAGGCCGGGGCGTGCAACGGCCGAAACGTTATGAATATCGCAATGAAGATGAGGATAACAGTCCAAAATAATGTAAATAATGTAAATAATCATAATACCTCATCTCGGAGATATAGACATATCCTGAAGAAGGCCGGAGCGTGCAACGGCCGAAACGTTGTGAATATGGTAATGAAGATAAGGATAACAGTCCGAATAATGTAAATAATGTAAATAATCATAATACCTCATCTCGGAGATATAGACATATCCTGAAGAAGGGCGGAGCGTGCAACGGCCGAAACGTTGTGAATATCGCAATGAAGATGAGGATAACAGTCCGAATAATGTAAATAATGTAAATAATCATAATACCTTATCTCGGAGATATAGACATATCCTGAAGAAGGCCGGAGCGTGCAACGGCCGAAACGTTGTGAATATGGCAATGAAGATGAGGATAACAGTCCGAATAATGTAAATAATGTAAATAATCATAATACCTCATCTCGGAGATATAGACATATCCTGAAGAAGGCCGGAGCGTGCAACGGCCGAAACGTTGTGAATATGGCAATGAAGATGAGGATAACAGTCCAAATAATGTAAATAATCATAATACCTCATCTCGGAGATGTAGACATATCCAGAAGAAGGCCGGAGCGTGCAATGGCCGAAACGTTGTGAATATGGCAATAAAGATGAGGACAACAGTCTGAACAATGTAAATAGTTACAATACCTCATCTCAGAAATATAGACAGATACTGAAAACGACCGGGGCGTACAACGGCCGAGACGTCGTGAATATGGCAACAAAAATGAGGACGACAGTATAAATAGTGAAAATATAGCAGTTCATATGTGTATGCATGTGTGTGTGTGTTTCTGCTTTGACATAAATGCATCTGATGCATTTTTCTGGATTGTACTGGTATATTTTTCTTTTTCTCTTTTTAGCTATCCTCCGCACAACTGTATCGACGATTTATGTCTGAGATATTTTTAATTCTCCGACTACTTATGTACTATGATATGATTTGATTTTGAATTCTCTGACTCAGAGACGAGCAAGACATAAAATACAGTCGACTTTTTTTTTTTTTTGAGATTATATGATTTACAATAATCTCATTAGGAGCGGGCTGTTTTTCTCCTACCCTCCCTCGACCTCTCTTGTTTGAACCCTTGGTACTGCTTAGCGAAAAGAAAACCTTACAAAAAGACTAAATTAAAAGCTAAAAAACAAAAAAACGAATAGGAAAAGGCCGCAAAGTACATGTGACCGAGTTTGATAGAAATAATGACAATGGTAAAAGACAAATCAATAAAGAAAGTCGAATGACTCAAAGAGAATGAAGATTTTCGATTCAAACGAATTTATTTTATTTTTATTTTGCAATTGACCTATTTTTTTCTTTCAAATTAGTTATTGAACCGATCTAATTTTATATCTCTTTTATTTGCTTTTAAACAAGAGATAGAATTTTTAGATTCTTTTTTTTTTCGTTTTTTTTTTAGGGGGGGGTTCGTTTTTTTTCGTTTATTTTGTTTTTTGTTTTTTTTTGTTGTTTTTTTTTTCGTTTTTTTTTGTTTTTTTTTCTTTCGTTTTTTTTTGTTTTTTTTTCGTTTTTTTTCTTGTTTTTTTTTTGTTTTTTTTTTCCTCAGAAGCTCTGTACCGAGTGAATGTAGCTTCGCGGGGCCTGGCAGTGTTAACGGAAAAGGGGAGTTATTAATTATAATAATATTCGCTCGAGCATTTCAGTCGTATCCAAATAAACAAATTCAATGCATACATGGATTTTTAGATATACAGTGTAACCCGGATATAAGAGAGTTGTTGGGACCGGAGACGAAGCTCTTATATTCGGGTTTCTCTTATATCAGGGTTCGGTCTATTTTGTTTAGGTTAACACAGGCTCTAATTTGGGACCAGATAAAATCTCTCTTATATCCGGGTTTCTCTTATATTCGGGTCTCTTATATCCGGGTTACACTGTATTTATATAGAGAACCAAGTGAAACCTAGTTCAGAAAACCCATTAAACAAACTACCGTATATTTTCGCGGATAAGACGATCTTTCAGTCCCAGAATTCACCCTTTAAAATTGAGGCGTCGTCTTATACTGTAGTGAAGAAAACAAGATCTAGATTTAAAATTCAAATGCTAAGCACTGACTCATTGATTTGGTTAGAAATTTAAAAAGACTCGAATTTACAAACTTTGCCTAACACACACGCAAAAGCGAATCCAAAACAAAACTCGTGAAATTTCACACCTTGATGCGAAATGTTTTTCGGCCAATAGAAAACTAGGAAATATTTAAAAACAAAATTCAAATAATCTTCAATTCTCAGAAACAAATTCTTTTACGGACCTTTTCGCGAGCCGACGCGAAGATTGGTCGTCGTCCAATGGAAAAGCCCAAATCATATCCGAGAGTGAATTCCCAAATGACATTTTCAAGCCCCACAATCAAAATAAAAGACGGCAAGTTCGCCTGCCCCATTTCTACCTTATATATTACTAGCATTACTTTATAATAAATTGCCTATTCGACGAATAATTCCATACCAATGAAATCAACTTGAATTCGTGCAAACTCGGCTGAAGAATTGTAAACATCGAGTTGTGATTGCATTCACAGCAATCTTTATATTTCGCTAAACCTTCAATAATCATCGAATTAGTGTTAATTACGGCAGTAATAACATTTAGAATAACATAATTTTCATTTCTCATTAAAAATTCATTATCATTTTAGATGGGTTTAATGGATCAGTTTTACTTGAACAGCTGAATAAAAGTGATTCATAAGAATTATTGCACAAGTTAAAAATATATATCGTATATTTCCGCGTATAAGACGATATTTAAATCCCAAAAATTGGGGGTCGTCTTATACTACAATTCTAAAAAAAAAAACTTAAATTCTGAGTGATGTTTGTTGTTAGACTAACTTCGGCCTCGGTACGATAAACGTACATGAAATGATTCCCATTTTTAAATAAACAGATAATAAAAGTAATAAAACCCTTTCTACCTTATATATTACTGGAATAACTTCATAATAAATTGCCTATTCGAAGAATAATTCCATATCAATGAAATCAACTTGTATCCATGTAAGCTCAGTTGAGATAATGTAAACATTGTGTTATGATTGCATTCACAGCAATGGAATGTACTATTATCGTACATTATCAGCGATATTTTGTGATTGTCGATGAAGTATAAGTAAATGGCCATTAGTACACCAGGCTGTTTGTAACTGTTTAGATATAGAAAAAGACGAGGAGGAAAAAGAAGAATCAGTATTCGCAAGAGATCACGTGATAAAATGTAAACAAAATAATGGTTTCCCTTTTAGCGGACGTGTATAGGAAAAACATCGGTTTTGTTATTTCGTTTATTTTGAATTTATTTAGGATAAAGCAAGCAGTCGTCTTATCATACAAGTATATGATAAATTCATAAAAAATTTGCTATATTTTTTTACATCGTCTTATCTAAATGTCACCTTATACGCGGAAATATACGGTATTAACCTTCTTCTGTAAGAAAACGACCGGGAGGCTGTTTCATTGAAAGATATTAAGGCACCGGTTTGTTACAAGAGACATCAATGTGAGGTGACGTTTGTTGAACTAGAATACCGTAATCCTTTGTGTATAGATCACTAGCTAGTATAAGACCCAGAAGCATGGAATGTGGAACTAGAACAATCTACCCCGGTGGACGAAATAAACGGTCCAGTTAGTAATTCCAGTCACTTGAAGAAGGCCTGAGTGTAGAACGGCCGAAACGTCGTGAATATGACAATAAAGATGAGGAAAACAGTCCGGACAATGTAAATAGTGTACAGGATATAAAACATGCTGGTAGATATGAAAAAATATATTACTGATTTAATGACAGTCAAGGTCACGTGGCTCAGTGGATAACGCGTTAATTGAAGTAATCGAGTGACTTGATCCAAAGAGTTATGAGTTCAATACCTGGCTACAGCAGAGGTGAACAAAAGTTGTGTCACTGATGTATCCGGGAGAGTAGAGAACAATCTAACCCGGATGATGGTCGGAGCGTACAACGGCCGAAACGTCGTGAATATGGCAACAAAGGTGAGGAGATCAGTCCGAACAATGTAATTAGCGTATCGGATATAAAACATATGCTGATAGATATAAATAAAAAAATATACACTGATTTGATGCCAACCTTAATTAGTTCTCATTTTCAAACAGACACACACACACACAAACTTTGAGATATGTATATTAAATCTAAAAATAGATGCGTTATAAGTGTTTCGTAATGTACCTACTTGTAAAGTATAAGTAATTTTCTCAAGTGCACATATTAGAAAAGCAGAACTGAGATTATGATTTCAAACCTTTTATTGAATCACCTAAGGAATATTCCAAGAATGTGTTGATAGGAATGGTAAACGGTTAGAACCTATTTGAAATTATAATATCAGTTATGCTTCTTTTTTTTTTTTTAAATAAATATATGGATGATGTAATTGATAGTGACTCGAAAGGAAAAACAAATCAAAGAGCCCAATTCAAAATCCGGTTGAATTCATTATATTCACTTAACGCAAATACCATTAAGAAAGCAATGAATTCGTCTCCTAACCGCCAGCTATGGATTAAATAATAGATCTTGTATCTGGAAAAATCATTGTTATATCCAAATAAAATTATTAATGTAACATTTTCCCGCCAAAAATCCAAAATATGTTTCGACTTTAAATAACTCACAAAAGGGTTGATAAACCTTGCAAAAATCAATCAAATTTATATAATTTTAATTTTCTAAACTGTTTTACTTTTTGAATTTCATCATTACTCGCAGTGATTGTTACTGCTTCCTAAATATCTTTGCTGTGAATATTTCGAGGTCTTATTCACATCACCTTTAGGATATTATGAATAAAAGGGACTTTTTTTATTATAGTATATTTAGGAATATTGCATACCGTATTTTCTTGTGCTTAATACAAGAAACTTTGAATGAAAATTAAAGTCAGTAAAAGGGTGTAGTATTATAGACAAGTCCAACACGCTTTTATGAATTTTTGCTCATTTTTAAAAAAATATTTGAAACAGCCAGCAAATACACTCAGTACAATAGATAATAAAACACAAAGTTGGCGGGCGTTGATAACAATTGTTTACACAATGTATTTGATATGTCAGCCATATTTGTTTCTCTCTTTATTCTTAATGAAAGACAATATTTTTATTATTTTCATTGTTTATTCATATATAGAAATATAATAAAATCACATCAAACAGAAAATTATGATAGATTAATTAACATCTTAAAATGTATTACCGGGTCTCTCTAGTTAGCACGTTTCCGCAAAAATTCGAAAATAAATTTTGAAACGAAAATTAGAAGAAACGTGCAATGGCTAAACATCCGGTTCATTTCTAGTCTTTAAGGTCGTGAAAAATTATATATTTTAGTGAAATATATCTACGACATTGAGATTTTAATGGACAATATGGTACAACTTTTAAAAAAAGATTACATCGAGATGGCCGTACGTATAGTACGAGAGCTTTTCAATGGAAATTATAAACAAGAATGCGGGGTCGTATTATACACAAGTAAAAGTTTTTAGAACTTTTTACTCAGCTTAAAAAAAACTCTTATTTGAAACAGCAAGATTGAAAATACACTCAGTACAATAGACAATAAAACACCAAGTAGGCAACATGCTGATAGCAATTGTCTACAAAAATGTATTTGATATGTCCGCCATATTTATTTCACTCTTCATTCTTAATAAAAGATATTTTTTACTTTCATAGTTTATTAATATATAAAAATATAATAGCGTTATATTAGACAAAAAATACGATAGATTAATTAACACCTTAAAATGTATTACCGGGTTTGTCTAGTTAGCGTCTTTCCCCGAAAATTGGAAAATAAGTTTTGAAACGGAAATTAGACGAAGCAAGCAATGGCGAAACATCCGGTTCATTTCTAGTCTTTAATATTGCGAAAAATTATATATTTTAGTGAAATATATCTACGGCATAATGAAGAATATGGCAAATCTGGAAAAAAAAATACATAGTGATGGATGTAATTTATTCCCTGTATTTAGCTTCAGATACACGGGGGTCGTATTGTAGTCAAGAAAAGACGGCAACCATAGATACAGAAATCGAATGAAATACAACCATTCTCGGGTTATAGTTGCGAATTCGATCCTCACCAAGTACCTCAAACCTGTTGCTCGATCAAACAAAGAGCTGTGCATAACACAAAACGAGAATCTTTATTATAAGCAAGAGATTTTCAGTATTTACATTAGTCGGACTATTGTCCTCATCTTTATCGCCATTTTTGTCACAACGTTTCGGCCGTTGTACGCTCCGGCCTTCTTCAGGTGGTTGGAATTTCGAACCGAACCCTTTATTTCGATCACTGGGGTAGACTGTTCTAGTTCCACGAGCCATGTTTGATGGATGTCAGTTATCAGTTATCTCCTGCTAATTTTCCCTCTGAAAGTTCTCCACTGCCTGAACCGGGTATTGAACTCACACTCTTTGGGACTGTCACTGGATCTAACCAACGTCTTTATCCACTGTACCATGTGTCGGGTATGTAATTTTATAGATTACAAACCTGGATATAAAACCTTCTACATATTCTCTTACCTTTTTTCGCTTTTCCCTTTGGTTTCCGAGCATATCACGTTGAAACACCGGTTCTCGTACGATCACTAAGCAACGGCAAGCTTGGTCAGTACCTTGATGAGTAACCGCTTGGGGATACAAGTTGCTGTAAGTGGGTAATGTAATTGATAAAGGTTTGGAAAGCCGAGTTCCAGTTCCAATCGTGTTCGTTATATTCACTTACGCGTAAATACCCTAAGGAAAAGTATGAAATCACCTCTTCTTCCCTAGCTATGGCTTAATTAGTAGGACGTATATCAACAAAACATTATTATCTTCCAAAAAATTCTTAAAATCTAAACTTATTTTCCGGCTTCGAATATTCTGCCAAAGGTTGATAAGCCGTGAAAAAGACATATCAATCTTTGTCCTTTTTTCCTTTTCTCCCCCGCCTTTTTTAACCCTTTTCTTTTTTTTTTTTTCCTACTCTTTTTTCTTCTTTCTCTCGTCTTTCCGCTTTTCTCATTCCCTTTACTTCTCTTCCCCTTTTTTATTCCTTTCTTTCACATCTTTCTCTTTTTCTTTCGTTCCTTTTCTCTTTCTTTCTGCTCTTGTTTCTTGTTCTTCTCTCTTATCTTTTTGCTATACACCGTACCTATGAACACTAATGGGTATGTCCCATTGCTCTTAAATACGTTGGACACTATTGAATGTGAGAGGTAATATGTTGTCTAAGTAGTCTACTACTAGAAGTGGTTTACCTACTTAACGCCGCTGGCGAGTATTGTATTTTGATGATGTTATAAAGATTATCATTTCATTTCGAACCTCCGTTTTGGTAATTCCTCATTCAGTAACCCTTTCTAGGTTGCAACACTTTTCTTTTTACTTTTCTCTTGCTTCGCTTTTTAATTTTCTATCTACCTTTCCTTTTTCTTTCTCTTCTTTTCTCTTTTGCTTTCTTTCCTTTTATTCTTTATTTTGTTTCTCTTTCTCATTCTTTCTGTCTTTTTCTCTATTTCCGTTTCTTTTTGTCTTGCTTTACTTTTCTCTTTATTTTACTTTCATTCACACTTTTTCTCTTTTCTTTTCTTTTCTCCTCACATTTCTTCTCTTTGTTTCGTCTCTGTTTCTCCTCCTTTCTTTTCTATTTCTTCTTTTCTTTTCATCTTAATCTTTTCTTTCTTTTTCCTCTTCTCCCTTTTTCTTCTCCTTGTTTTTCCTCCTTTTTTCTTTTCTTTTTCTCTATTTTCTTTTCTTTGTTTCTTTCTTTCTTCCCTATTTTATTTATCTTTCTTTCCTTCTTTCTCTTTATAATCCCTTGTTTTTCTCTTTCTCTCTTTTCTTATGACTTTTCTTTTTCTTTCGCTGTTTTGCTTTTCCTCTTCTTTCTTTAACATTTTCTTTCTTTCTTTTCTCTTTCCCTTTACTTAATTTTATTTTCTCTTTCTTTTTCTTTTTCTTTGCTTTCCATTTTTTCTCCCGTCCTCATCTTTCTTTTTTCCTCGTTTTATCTCTTATCCTCCTCCCTTCTTCATTTTTCTTTCTCCTTCCTTTTTCTCTTCTTTTTCTCTTCTCCTCTTCTATTTTCTCTTTATCTTTCTTTCTCTTTCTCTTCTTCTTTTTTCTTTTCTCATTATCTTTCTTTCCTTTTTTTCATGGTTTTGTTTCTTTTTGTTCTCCTTTCTTTCTCTTTGTTTTTCTTTCCTTTACTATTTTCCTTCTTCTCTTCCCCCCCTCTCTCTCTCTCTCTCTCATTTTCTCATTATCTTTCTTTCCTTTTTTTCATGGTTTTGTTTCTTTTTGTTCTCCTTTCTTTCTCTTTGTTTTTCTTTCCTTTACTATTTTCCTTCTTCTCTTCACCCTCTCTCTCTCTCTCTCTCATTTTCTTTCTTTCCTTTTTTTCATGGTTTTGTTTCTTTTTGTTCTCCTTTCTTTCTCTTTGTTTTTCTTTCCTTTACTATTTTCCCTCTTCTCTTCCCCCCTCTCTCTCTCTCTCTCATTTTCTCATTATCTTTCTTTCCTTTTTTTCATGGTTTTGTTTCTTTTTGTTCTCCTTTCTTTCTCTTTGTTTTTCTTTCCGTTACTATTTTCCTTCTTCTCTTCCCCCTCTCTCTCTCTCTCATTTTCTCATTATCTTTCTTTCCTTTTTTTCATGGTTTTGTTTATTTTTGTTCTCCTTTCTTTCTCTTTGTTTTTCTTTCCTTTACTATTTTCCTTCTTCTCTTCCCCCTCTCTCTCTCTCTCTCATTATCTTTCTTTCCTTTTTTTCATGGTTTTGTTTCTTTTTGTTCTCCTTTCTTTCTCTTTGTTTTTCTTTCCTTTACTATTTTCCTTCTTCTCTTCCCCCCTCTCTCTCTCTCTCTCATTTTCTCCTTATTTTTCTTTTCTCTTTTTTTTCTTTGCTATTTCTCTTTCCCATTTATCTTTGTGGCTCTTTCTTATTTTCGTTTTGTTTCTTTTTCTCCTGTTTTTCTTTTTCTCTTTTCTTTTCTGTTTTTTTCTTCTTCTCTTCTATTTTCTCTCTTTTCTTTTTCTCCTTTGTCTGTTTTTTTTATTTCCTTTGAAGTCTTTTTCCTTCTTGCACAAAAAAAAGCAAGAAATAAAAAAGCAATATGGCTTCTTGGTCTCATCTTGCACAAGACCTTGACACTTACGCCTCTCAATTTGTAGTTCCAAACATCCCGCCCACCCCAACTTTATCGTGGTGTTTGTACATACGTGGATGTGAAATAGGGGTGGGGATAACAAACTACATGGAACTCAACCATCACCACTAACTTTTCGCCCAGTTACCCCTACTTCGAAATTCTAGCCATTTTTTTTAATCCAACACCAGAGTATTTATTGCCAAGTAAATGTTTGTCCTTCCCAAACACACTTATAATGAAACCTTTTCATAATTGACCAAACCACGGGCTCGGTAAATATAACCTTGCTAAAATTAAAATTCGAGAATCGGACAGAACATCTAGTGTTCTCCTACACCCTTTACACACCCGACGTAAAGTAAATATTTCATTTATAACTAGCCAACCTTGAATATTCTTCTTCTATCTACCATGTCTCTTCAGGACGTCGGCAGTCATGGCTCTCCACAATTTCCTGTCCTTTGTAATTGTTATGGGTCCTTACCTATAACTACAGAATGAACTCTTCTTAACACTATGTATAATACGCCTCTCAAGAGAGAGAGAGAGAGAGACGAATCGAGTCAAGCCGGTAGTAGTTCACTCCAAACCAGACTGACAGTCATACTAACACCTTCCACATCTTGTATTATTATTCCGTGTAATATATCCTCGTTATTTCTACTCTTGTGTTCGTGTTGTTCTTCCTTGGTCCTAACCTAGACCATAACAGTAATAAATTATGTCATTTTGCTGTCTCTCCTAAAGCCTTTTCCGCCATCCATTTACAACAGCTCGCTAGGCAGGGGTCATACGTTGTTTTCCTTTGTGCTCTTTTCCCTTAATCTGTCCAGTGCGTTTCAAATTTTCCAAGCCCTCTTTCCTCATTATGTGCCTTTGAAATTTCAACTGTCTCTTTCTGATGTTAAGTATGTGTGCTTTTTGTTTCCGTTTTCTCTAAAACTTCCTCATTACTCACATGTTCTGTCTATGGTATTTTCAGCAGCCTTCTGTAGAACCCTAATTTTGTTGCTTCAAATCTTTTCTTCATCTGTGAGGAGATTGTCCAGCATTCACTGCCATACAGAAAGACTGATGTTACATAAAAGTTCAGTATTCTTTTCTTTGTTTCTAACGGAATCTTCTTGTTTCTTGATACTTTGCGTAGCTTTTAGAAGCCATCTTTCGCTATCCCAATACACCTTCGCATTTCATTGTCGCACTTTCTTTCCTCTGTTAAAACGCTTCCCAGATATTTAACTTGTTTGAGTTCGGTATCCCCAATTTGTAATTTACATGTTGGGTTGCTCCTTTTGCTGACAACCGTGTTTGACGTCTTGCAATTATTGCTTAGTCATTGCTTCACGCTGTTCATCACTACCTTCTGTAAATTATTTGTAGCTTCCTTTCTGTGTCTGCTATCAACGCTGTGTCATCTGCATCTCTTATGTTGTTAAGACAGTGGCCGCCAATAATGAATCCCGGTAGGATTTCCAATTCTCTCAGAATTGCCTCGCTGCTGAGGTTGAACAGGTCCGGCGAGAAGATATATCATTGCCTTACGCCCTTCTCTGTTTTTGTATATTCGCTGAACTTGTTCTTTATACGCAAGCATAGTGTTTGCTGCCAGTATAGGTTCTTGATTATTCTAATATCTTTCCTGAATATATCAAGGTTGCTGGGCATTTCCATCAGATCCTTGTGGCGTACTTTTGTCGAAGGCCTTTACGTAGTCTATAAAACATAATTTAAAATATACTACTTCTTCTAGGTGCCGTGTCTCTCAGAATCGCCTCACTCTATAGGTTGAATATGTCTGGTGAGAAGACACATCCTTGTCTTACACCACTTTCTAATGTTGTATATCTCCTGAATTCATTTTCTATCCGTTTGCAGGAGGTTTACTGCCAGTATAGATTCTGGACTGGTAGGATTTATTAAACAAATACGTGGAAACTTTCATCCACTCTAAGAATGACAGTTTTAACAATACATTAGTTTTCTGGAGGTAGGAGAAAGAAAGAAAAAAACAATTGTCATCTTTTAGCGACGCTGGGACACAAGCTTAGTATAAACGATACGGATAGTGTTAATAGCAGACAGAGAAAAACTGCCGGACTCCGAAACAAGGGAGGAAAGCGAGAAGAAAGGACTATCAACTATAAGAATACAATATATAATTGTTAGCAAGGGACGCCAGAATAAAGCAACTAAATAAATTTAATCGTTTATGAAGTGTTTTAAGAGATGATGAAAAATCTGATACCGGAATTCGAAGACACATTGGGATATCGAAAGATGCCTTCCATATGCTAAGCAAAGTAGTACGAAACTGGAAATTTTCTTTAGAAACAAAGAAAATAATGCTGAACTGCTGTGTAATACTTTATGGCAGTGAATATTAGACAATCTCCTTGCAGTGGAAAAGGTGAAAGGGATCTGATCTCGGCAGAAAGAGGCTGAGAATACCATAGATGGAACATGTAAGCAATGGGGAAGTTTTAAAGAAAACTGAAGCAAGAAGGATATTTATAGGTAAAATCGGAAAGAGACAGTTGATATTTCTAGAACACATGATGCGGAAAGAGAGCTTTGAGAATTAGACACTCAGAAGGAAAGAAAGACATGGGAAAATAGACATTGGAACAGAAAATAGGTCGGTCAGTTAGAATTGTGCAAGAATAAAACCTTCGGTTTAAGCTCTTAACCATGCATTACGTAACCACTAATTATCATTATATATATATATATATATATATATATATATATATATATATATATATATATATATATATATGTTTGTGTCTGTGTGTGCGTATATATATATATATATATATATATATAAAGACAGAATAGCAATAATAATATATTATTATTATTATTATTATTATTATTATTTTCTTTGATATCTGGCGTTTACACATTTCTTTCCGGGTCCCGCCCAGTGACCTAAGGTTAGAAATGGCATCATGACACTTTCCACCGAAAAAAAAATAATAATTACATAGATAAAGCCCTTCGTAAAGTGTGGTCTGTACTTGTCAGAACAATTTTTTGTGTCTCTTTGAGGCATAGACTTCCAGGGATCCCTTCAATTAGTCTACTGGAATCTTTTCCAACCAGTCCAAGGGCTCCAACTACAACAGGGATTGTTGATGTTCCCATGTGCCACATTTTTGAGATTTCTATTTCAAGGTCCTTGTATTTTGACAGCGTTTCGAATATAATCAAAGATACATTGCAGTCTGCAGGGACTACCATATCAATAAGGAGGCACTTATTTTGTTTGTGGTCTTTAATAACAATGTCTGGGCCGTTGACTTTGATTGTTCTGTCAGTGTGTATTGTGTAGTCCCATAGAATTGTAACAGGTCCGATCTCCGTAACCGGATCTGGGTGGTGATCGTACCAGTTATTATTATTATTATTATTATTATTATTATTATTATTATTATTATTTGTGTATGCTCTGTTTTCTGCTTTGTATCGTGTAGAGCGGGGTCAAACTATGGACCTTACGCCTTATAGAGAATTGTCATTTAATTGATAGCACTTTTCATAGTATATGGAGTGTTCCTAGTAGTGCGATCTTCTGGGCAACTTGTATGTTGATGTTACCTAGGACACTGGTAGTAAAATTGTCCATCCCTTTTCGCACGAGCTCCAGAGCTCCGATTACTATTGGTAGAGTCTCAGTCTCCATTCGCCACCATCCTGTTAATCTCGATCTTCAGGTGCTTGTATTTGGATAATTTCTCCATAATTTTCATGAAGATGTTTCTCTCAGATGGTAATGAGGCCTAATGCATATGCTTCCTGAATTACTTGTCTTTTAGATGTCAGGTCTGTTGGCTTTTATTTCCCTGTCAGTTTGAATTGGCATGTCCCAGAGGATAGTTACATCGTTATTTTGAGTAACAGTGTCTGGTTGGTGCTCATAGCATCTCAGAATGGTTTCGATTTTGTGTTTCTTGCATATCATCCACTGCACATATATCGCTACCTTCATTTTTTGCTAGTTCCGGACATCCTGAGATATGGTCGACAGTTTCATCATATTTTTCGCAGATCCTGCATTTCGGGTTAGTTCCATCCTTGATTATGTGACAGTCATAGGATCTGGCTGCGAGGCTTTGGTTCTGAGCTGCAATAATTAGGCGTTCTGTCTCAGTTTTCAACCCGCTTCATTGTTGATGGAGTAGATTTGGTGTTTTACTATTTGTAGGAGAGGGTCATTGTTTTTGTGGAGTATATTTCCAATCCGATTGTCGTATTTTTTAGAGTTAGTTCAAGTTGGATTAGACCACGGGATCCTAATATTCTTGGTGCGTACAGACTATCAACGTCTGATTCCCTGCGGTCCATCCTCTTTTATGGTCTTGGCGTCCAATCATTTAATGCCATTCAACTTCCATTTTA
>OZ038510.1:29472619-29515119 GCA_964036315.1 Acanthosepion esculentum | reverse complement strand
TATATATATATATATATATATATATATATATATATATAGATAATATATATATTTATATATTTCGATCTCGGCTTGTAGCTATCGGACGTCTAGTTATACTGATGAGCTGTGATACAGTGAAACAGTCTTGTATGTGGATGTCTCTCTCTCTCTCTCTCTCTCTCTATATATATATATATATATATATATATATATATATATATATATATATATATATATATATATATATATATAAGTGATAGGCCCGTTGGAACAGTTGGTATGACGTTTGCCTGATATCGTAACTGTCCCGGTTTTTTAATTCTCGGTAGTGGATGCGCACTGCTGATCAGTCCCAAATATAGGACGAAACGGCCGTCCAGTGTTTTCTGCATTCTGTTGATGTTTCTTCTAGACTCGATGAATTACTTTATATATATATATATATATGTATATATATATATATATATATATATATATATATATATATATACAATTTCAGTTCAAAAGTTTGAGGCGACCCCTGGTATTTTCTTAATTGGCCGCAAAAGTACTTATTCTGTTCTTTAAATAAGAGAAAATTGATATTATACAGGTATAAAAAAAAAGAAGGGAAAAGCATTTTATGTTTAAATTTTGCTCTCGTCAAAATATCCTCCTTTAGCCGTGATTACTGCAGCACAAATTTTTGGCATTCGTTACAAAAGTTTCTCAAAGTGTAAGTTTGATAATTGATTTCATTCTTTTTTCAGTGACTCTAAGACATCTTTTTCATTTTTTTTTTTTAACTCTTTTGTAATTCTGAGGGTGGTTTCAAAATTCTCAACTGTAGTGTTATATATATATATATATATATATACATATATATATATATATATATATATATATATATATATATATATATATATATATATATATATATATATATATAAGCATCAATCAGCTAAGTGACAAACTTTATATTTGTGTTAATCCGATATCTGCATCATTGTACAAAATAATTGAAACTACTGCTTTTGTTTCCTTTCTGTCACCATTCGGTCAGTTTTAGACCCACTGGAGTGACAGGGTGTAATTAATTCCAATTTTTCCTCATATTAGGTCATTCGCAATGGTGTGCAGTAATATGAATCTATTTTCGGGGTGTATGATGACATTTTTTGAGCCCTGGACAATATTGCGTCATCCGTGATTACATCAGATTTTTATCACGCCCAGACACTATTGTCTTCACTGCTGATTAGTTTTCCTACAGGCCATTGTCTGCGATGGACGTTACTCCAAGGAAGCGTACGAAAATTGTAACCCTGCACGAACAAAATGGCAAAGTATTATAGACTGACCCTGAAACTCTCTTTATTTAAAACCAATCGAAAATCTGTGGTCAATCTGCAAGAAACGACTTCGTGGAATGGACATACTTACTTACATGGGCACTGGGTCATGTTTCATTGGAAAGCTATGAAAAAAAAGTAAATAATAACGGAATTATTCGTTTTGTTCCAATTAATTTGCACAATGGTGTGTGTATATATATATATATATATATATATATATATATATATATATATATATATATATATATATATATATAAATTATATTATAAATTAATAGATTTAAAATATGGTTTTACCTCTACACAGTGATAACCATGTTTCAGAAATGGAAGCTAAAGCATCTTTCCAGTGCCGTTAACAACCGTAAATTTTAAAAAGTAAGTTACTCCAAAATTCGCTTGATGAGGAAATGGAACTAATGTCTTTGGTTTAATAACAAAATTAAATTCAGGGGCTTTAGCTTCCATTTCTGAAACATGGTTATCACTGTGTAGCGGTAAAACCATATTTTAAATCTATTAATTTATAATATTAATGCTCTGTAAATTTAAATTTACATTGAGCACTATTGTGTAAGAATAAAAATATCTATAAGAACACCGGATTTTATATCTTACTGTTCTTTCCTTTTTATTTATATATATATATATATATATATATATATATATATATATATATATATATATATATATATTATAATTTTATCATATAGACAAAACCATTTTACTCACTACAAAGATGCAACTTCGTTTCAGTGCATTTCAACTGCACTTCGACGGGTGAGAATCGAAAATGGTTATGAACAATCCTGCTTGTAGGAAAGCCGTATGTGAAACGTCACTTCCTTTTTCCATTTGTTCGAGAAGAAAAGAAAATATATATATGTATATATATTTAAAAGGTGACGGAGTGAAACAATAGTGCTTGTTGATAGCAGTTTGATGAAGAATGGATTGGGTGTTCAATGTTGACTGGTCTGTGGAGATTTTTCTTGCCGATAAACACCGGTCAAAAGTTCAGGCACATCATCTCACAAGTTATCTTAAGAGTGAGAAGTAGGGGAGGAAAGATGGAGATAGGGGATAGTATGGAATAGGTAAAATTCTAGTGATAATTCTAGTAGTAATTGGGAATGTTATTTTTGGTTTACTATTAACAAAAACATCTAAAGCTGAATTGCATATATTTATGTCGGGGTTATCACTACTAATTCTGTAATCAATGAAAGTGTTTTGTGGATTAAAATTTAGAAGTGGTGATTTCCTCTAAAAAGTAAGGGGTACTAATATAACCTTTTATAATCAAATTTTGAAACATTCCTCGATTCTCACCCGTCGAAGTGCAGTTGAAATGCACTGAAACGAAGTTGCCTCTTTGTAGTGAGTAAAATGGTTTTGTCTATATGATAAAATTATAATAAATAAATTATCGCTCTACTATTGGCAGCAAGCCGTCTTTTGGATTAATGCTGTTAACGTTGGAATTTATATATTACTTTCGTTCTCATCACATCGGATACACACACACACACACATACACACACACACACACACACACACACACACACACACACACACACACATATATATATATATATATATATATATATATATATATATATATTTAAGCTTATCACCCCAAGCAAGGCTGGAGGCCACTAGCACGCAAGGGGTTACAGAAGGTTTGGAGAAAGAGCAGATAGGAGTGGTAAAGGAGGGGATGTGGAGAAAGATAGTGGATCGATCAAGGCAAGGGGGTTACAGAAGATTTGGAGCGAGAGCAGATAGGAATGAAAGGTGAAAGGATGTGGAGAAGGGAAGTGGATAGATCAAGGCAACTGGAGATGTCGATTGACGCTACACTTAAATTGTTGGAGATTGTATTTGTCAGGGAAACAGGAATAAGGAAGGGAGTTCCACAGGCGAGATGTGCGAGACATGAAGCTATTGGAGTAGAAGAGACGTCTACATCTAACAGTTTCAACAGTGAAGGGGTGGGAACGGGAGTCCAGCCTCGTAGGACGTTTAAATTCATGAGGCCTAGGAACCAGCGAAAGCAGCTCCTCGGAGCAATTAGCGTGAAAGTACTTGTAAAAAAAGACAGAGGGAGGCAGCGGCACGTCTGTGGGAGAGCAACTGCAGACGAGATGAGAGAGAGAGAGAGAGAGAGAGAATCAAATTAAAAATAATTTTTCGTGCAACTCAGAGAACCTAATATACATTATACAGTGTAACCCGGATATAAGAGAAACCCGGATATAAGATATATTTTCTCTGGACCCTGTGTTAATGTATATATAATATACCAAACCCGGATATAAGAGAAACCCGGATATAAGAGACTTCTTATCCGGGCCCCGACAACTCTCCTATATCCGGGTTACACTGTAACATGCAAGGATTACCACAAGCACTACACTGGTCAAACCGGCAGGACATTCTGGCAAATGACGACATTTCGTCGCCAACAAATTAGGGATCCCCAGAATAGAAAAAATACCCCTTAGCCAAAAATATAGATCAATGCTGTGGACGAAATCTGCCAAACTTTACTATCTTCCCATTCAGCCAATGTGGTTGCAAAACAACCGAACAAAAACGCATTAACAAAGAAAGATTTTTTTTTTATCAGCAGCAAATTTAAACCAAAACTTAATTTAATACATAAACCAGAGGGACGTCCTTCAAAATAGATAAATATCGTATTTCCTTTAGCGACATAAGCGACATAAGCGACAGATAAAAACCAGTTACGCCACGTGATTTCTTTCTTTTGTTCCGGATTTAAGCATTTGCACGTGGTAATCGAATAAACATTTTAACACTTTTTTTAAAAAGCGAAACCGGTTAAAGTAAAACGATTTTTTCTTCTTCTGGAAATCCTGATTAAACACGAATTAGCCCTCTGACTAATTTGATCAAATTTCTTGGACTTTTGGGCAGTATCCCATATGTTTATACGGTTCTTCAAGCAGAACACCGCATAATAAAGAAATACGGGGGTTGCTAAATCAGATAAGTTTTCTAACAGATCGCGACATCTATCAGAGAGATGACATTTAAATTTTTATTATCACATTATCCCAAGCTTTTAACACATCAGCAGATAGCTATTAATATCAACAACCCAGCACATGTAGTTATTAATTAAAAAATAGTAATTAATGTATATTATCATCCATAATTACATGTACAATAATGTCGTTTTTGATAAAAGTTTTTAAAAAATTAACTATTTCTACCTGTTGTTAATTATAAGGGTGCTTTTTGTTTACATTCTCACCATCTTCCTGTAGAACCACAGTTCTGTAGTTTCAGGTCTTTTTTTTCATCTGCGAGAAGATTGTCCAAGATTCATTTCCATATAGGAGGACTGATATTATATAAGAGTTCAGTAATCGATTCTTTATTTCTAATGAAATTTTCCTGTTTACAGATCGCGACATATATCAGAGAAATGAAATTTAAATTTTTATTATTGCATTATTCCAAAATTTTAACATATCAGCAGATAACTATTAATGTCAACAACTCAGCACAAATAGTTATTAATTTAAAAAATTAGTAATTAAAGTATAATATTATCCATAACTACATATACAAGAATGTCGTTTTTGATAAAAGTTTAAAAAATAACCATAAAGACGTAAAAATACGTATGTTATCGAAAATTCCTTTTTCCACAATATAGTATTTGTACTATGCTATAATGCTTATTATCTAAACAATAATAATACTGGATATTTTTTTAAACATTAAAGTATATTTAATCACATCTCCCTAATAGCTGTCGTGATCTGTAAAGATCAATTGCAACGAGACGGGATGCTTGGTTGTCAGCAAAAAGGAAGAGTTCAAAATCAAACAACGACAGCGATTTAAATATCTGGGGAATGTTTTAACAGAGGACGAAAAGTACGACGCTAAAATCTAAAGGCGTATTGGGATAGCGAAAGATGCCTTCCCAAAACTAAGCAAAGTATTAAGAAAGGGGAAAATTTCGTTAGAAACAAAGAATCGAATACTGAACTGTTACTTAGTATCAGTCATCCTATAAAGCAGTGAATGCTGGTCACTCTCCTCGGGGATGAAGAAGAGACTTGAAGCACCAGAAACATGGTTCTACAGAAGGATGCTGAGAATACCATGAAACAAATATGTGAACAATGGAGACAAAAAGGACACTTATACTTACCACGTGAAGAGACTTGAAACAAATGTGGTTCTACAGAAGGATACTGAGAATGCCATGGACCGATTATGTGAACAATGGAAGCAAAAACGACACTTATACTTACCACTTGAAGAGACTTGAAACAAAAGAAATGTGGTTCTACAGAAGGATACTGAGAATGCCATGGACCGATTATGTGAACAATGAAAACAAAAAGGACACTTATACTTACCACTTGAAGATACTTGAAACCAAAAAAAATTGGTTCTACAGAAGGATGCTGAGAATACCATGAACCGATGAGGATTGACGAAGTTTTGGAGGAAATGGAAACAAAAAGGAGACTTATTCTTAATATAAGAAATTTACTGTTTTTTCGATAGTAGAAATATCTTGTAATTTTTCCATATAAGTGTCTATAAAACTTAAGCCAAACAAAAACAAGTTCAAATATCTGGGAAGTATTTTTAACAGAGGACGGAAAGTGCAACACCCAAATCCGAAGAAGCATTGGTATAGCGAAAGGTGCCTTCCGAAATCTAAGCAAAGTATTAAGGAACTGGAAAAATATCGCTAGAAACAAACAAAAAAGAAAGAGTATGGAAATGTGAGAAAAATGTTTTAGAGAAAATGGAAACAAAAAGGAAACATATTTAGCATCAGTACAGACAGTTGAAGTTTCTGGGTCACATCCTGAGAAAGGTGGGTTTGGAAAATCTGATACTCAAGGGGACAGATTGAAGGAAAGAAGGACAGAGGAAAACAACGCATACCATACTTAGTGAGCTTAAGTAAATGGATTGCGAACTGGGTTTGAAAGGAGTAACGGAAAGACAGAGTTTATTAAGAGCCACAGGGGACAGGAAGTTGTGCAAAGCCATGATTTCCCAAAGTCATGAAGGGACACGGTACATAGAAGAAGAGTGTTTTATATTTTTTTATCCGATCCACTTATAAAATTAAAAACTTTTAAATATATTATCCGACTATTTTTTGTTACGATTTTTAAATTCATCTTTTCATTTCGCTTGTTCTTATTTTGGGGAATTTCACATCTAAACATTTTTCCAGATATTGGCCTAATATAAAAGTTTTAGAAGGTAATATTTCTGACAAAATGGAAAATTAAGTTTTCTGATTTATTTTGAAAATTATTGGAAGTAATGATTTTAAGCATATGAAATAGCTCAGCTCAGTAGCATTGTCATCGATTGAGGTCAAGAGGTCAAATTTTGATTTTTTTTAGTTTTCAATTTCAGTAAAATGTCGGGAACGGAAGTCTTCCACATAGAACTTTATATTGAAAATTGCTTATATATTTTTTTAATTTCTTTTCAGGTAAGTGACAAAACATTTTCTGGGTTTTCGTTGATTAAAAGACTCTCTGGGAATTGCTGGTATTGGTAAGAAAATGAATTTTTATCTTTCATAATTTATATGGATGCTTGAATTTGATTGGCTAAAAAATAATTTTTATCTTGCATAATTTATATGAACGCTTGAATGTGATTGGCTAAGAAAAGTAATTTTATTTTTCATAATTTATATGAACGCTTGAATTGGATTAGCTAAGATATTTTTATACCAGCATGAAAACTAACAATTTTTTTACACGTGTTTAATATTTAACGAACTTCTAAAGGTGGGTGAGAATATGACACGGTCAGTTTGACCGAAACGCATAGATGTGGCCAAGGACACAAATTTCCCAACCTCCGCGACCAGAACTGCTCATTTCGAGCAGTGGCCTGAGTACGGCCACGTTGCTGGAATACCCAGAAATAGATTCATCTGATTTGTTGTTGTTTATTTATTTTTATATGGACGCAACCTCCTGTCAGTTTCATCCTGGTCCTGAGCTACTAGTGTCGAATAGCAACACAATAGTACTCGTCCAGATGCACCGACGCTATGATTCTGGTAGGGGTGCACGGATATTTTGACACACAGACGCTCCTAATAAAACACAGATATATGTATCTTCATTGTGGCATACAGATACACTGATCCAGGTTAGAGCATACAAACACGTGGATCCTCATTGAGAGACACAGATATACTGATCCTCGTTGGAGCACACAGACACACTGATGTTCGTGGAAGACACGTGTATTCGCATTGTGAGACACAGGCATACTGACCTTCGTTTAAGGGTACAGACACACTGATCCATGTTGTAGGGAACAGATACACTGATCTACGTTGGAGACAACAGACATATTGGCCCACGTTGGAGGGAACAGACATACAGATACTCTGGTCCTTGTTGGAGAGCACAGACACACTGATGTTCGTGCGAGCACACAGACACATTGGTTCTCATTGGGGGAGACAAGCATACTGATCCTGGTCAAAGTGTACAATCGCACTGATTCACGTTGGTATATTTACCAACCTCACCACGGGGTAAGATGTGGCACGAGGCCGAGTTTAATGTGGGGGAATCCTAGCGCGTAGGCCCAGCTAAAAATTCCCCGTATAAAAAGGGGTCGGATATCTGTTTTCCGAGACAAGACTCTGTCCTTCGACATAGCCCCGTCTGGGGGTCCTCTCTGCCCGGAGGTAGAGAGTTTGACCAGCACAGCTGGAAAAGATTCCAGCTGAACTCCGGAATCCAACCCCGGAAACCAGAGCTGGATTCACTGATTCACGTTGGAGGGAGCATACACATTGACCCACGTTGGAGGGAACGGGTGCATTGACCCACGTTGGAGGGAACAGGTGCATTGATCCACGTTGGAGGGAACAGACACTCTGATCCGCGTTGTGAGGAAGAGATCCATTAACTCACGTTGGAGAGAACCGACACACTGCTCCATGCTGGAATGTACAGATACATTGATCCTTGTTGTAGAGCACAGACACACTAAACCTCATTGAAGGACACAGACACACTGATCCTGCTCGAAGTTCGCAGATAATTTGATCCTCGTTGGGGAGGATAGACACACTGATATTCAGACATACTGACCCTCGTTGGGAAGTAAGCATGCGTAGATCATATTTTTGCATCTCAGTTTAAGTGCATGCTCCTTAAGTCCGCATGTCTTTTTCTCATTATCTTACACCATATCTCGGATGTTAGCTCTCAGCATCCGAATGTACGTTCCATCAGTGTTAGACTCAAGGGTTTTAGCTCTCAGCATCCGAGTGTTGTTCCATCAGTCTTAGACTCAAGCTTTTTAGTTAATGTCCAAGCAGTGTAACCATACATTAACACCAACACTATAGGGGCGCGAAAGAAGCTCCGTTTGTGGTTGTCTAATCTTTTATATATACATACGCTCTCGCCCTGATATTGAGCACCATAAATATAGCATACCTTTAAACTATATTTCTATTACACACACACACACACACACACACACACACACACACACACACACACACATATATATATATATATATATATATATATATATATATATATGTTTGATTGAATAAATTACAAACATGTCTGCTTATTTTTATCATAATCCTTTCATATTCACGAATATTTTTACGTGTATATATACACGGAAAAATATTCGTGAATATTACAAACATTACAAACATTATGTCTGCTTATTTTTATTACAACAAACACTATTATTATTTTATTATTATTTTATTACAAATAAATTTTTACAAACATTATGTCTGCCTATTTTTATCATAATCCTTTCATATTCACGAATATTTTTCGTATATATATATACGGAAAAATACATTATGTCTGCTTATTTTTATCATAATCCTTTCATATTCACGAATATTTTTCGTATATATATATATATCCTTTCATATTCACGAATATTTTTCGTATATATATATATATATATATACGGAAAAATATTCGTGAATATGAAAGGATTATGATAAAAATAAGCAGACATAATGTTTGCAATTTATTTAATCAGACATGCTTAAAAGAGAATTTGCTGCCTAAATAAACACACACACACACACTCACACACACACACACATATATATATATATATATATATATATATATATATATATATATGTATATTAAATTTCTCTTCAAGATGAAGGTGATCATGACTCTCCACCACTTTCTTTTCTTTATTATTTGCTGAATTATCATAACTTATTCGGAAAGGTAATCCAGTGGTTTTCGTTGCCTTCTTCGCGGTTTTTGAAATAGATTATTTTTTCTCCGAGCCTACCTGTCGCTCAAGATGCAGTCTGCCTCTGCTATTTCACCTTTAGCTAGAATTCTTGCCTTTCTTAGTGCGAAAGTAAATGCAGCAGCCCAGACCGGGATCTGAACTCGTCTCGCCGATTCCACTTTCCGCGTCTCTAATCGTTACGCTATGTACATATCCTTTCGATCTAAACTCTTAAGTTTGATGTTCCGTGGGCGCTCCAAATGTTCATCATCATCAACCTTTGACCTTACTATGGTAGGTCGCAACCCCATTGACAATCCCTTTCCACACTGTTCGGTCTTGTATTGCTGTCCCCAGATCCCCAAAGTCCAGCCCTGAGTCACGAGCTATGGTGTCTGGGAAAGTCAGGAAAGACGCCATAGTAGTAAGGATGAGACAAGTTCCCTGTCCCCTCGATGGCAGTGGCCGGCAAACTGTAATCTTTTTTGTATTACCTTAATAATTTATTTTTTTAAAGTTTGCGTATTAATGTCGTTACCTTGTACCAGACTTAGCAAACCGGGGTAAATATCTACTTTCTCCATTTGTCGTTTGATGAGTCCCCTCTGCGTCTCTCCGGGATTCTTTTCTCTGTCCACTCACATCCGTTTTGTTTACTTCTACCTCATCTCCAATACCGTTCACATAATCCCGGTCCTAACAGACCCTTCCCCGTGCCCTGCTTGCAGAAACCACTATCTCCAGCTAAGGTGCATCAGATCCACGGTATCTCTCCTACCACTCACCTTCACACTATGCTTCCTGTTCTGAGGCCCTCTGTCTCCTCCTTGCCTTCCCACGAATCCCTAAATTCCCAACAGTCTCTTCATCCCTTCAGAAGCCAACATGACCCCCCCCCGTCTCACCATCTCAACAATCCTCACTATTTGGACGGAAGTAGCTGCGTGTTCCCATGATTCATTGCAAAAGGAAAATATCGGAGAAGGGTGGGTAGTTGGGATGTCTTTGATAAATGGCTAAAACAGTGCTTCTTCTAGAACATTCCGACTTTCACATATCCCAACCCCATACCCTGCTTCTTTTTCTTCCACCTCATTTTAATCAATTAAGCCACCAGCCAACCTTCATGTTCCGGGTTCCATCGCTAAGAAATCTAGCCGCGGATTCTTCGATAACTAGGAACCCTCTAATGTTAATCTTCTTTGCAGAGAGATGATTACTTTAATTTCAATTGTAGTTAAACAACAACAACAACAACAACAACAACAATAATATTAATAATAATAATAATAATAATAATAATAATAATAATAATAATAATAATAATAATAATGATGATGATGATAATAATAATAAAATACTTAAAAAAAGAAAGCAAAAGCAAATGCAACCGACCAGATACAGAAACAACGGGAAGATAAACCCATTCATGGTCAATACTCTGCCCGTAACAAACAAGCTGATATAGACAAACCCCGTATACATCAGTGGCTACGTAGTGCACGGTAAAAAGCTGAAACCGGAGGTTTTTATCCTTGCTGTACAGGTCCATTGCTTGTTAACGAGAAATTATCAAAGGAGACATACTAAAATACTGTAATGCAGATGCTATGATAAATATCCTGAAACCATTGATCATCTTGTATCAGGTTGCACGGTATTGGCGCCCACTGAATATAAAACCCGGCATGACAGAGTGGGCCAATATCTGCACTGGAAAATTTGCAACTTCTACGGAAAGGAAATTGGTATGAACACCACTCAGACCCGGTTACGGGGATAGGACCTGTAATAATTTTACGGGACTACACAATACACAGAGAACAATCAAAGCTAATCGCCCTGAAATCGTTATTAGAGACAGCAAACAAAAGAATTGCCTCCTTATTGATATGGCAGTCCCTGCAGACTGCAATGTATCCATTGAAGATCATCAAAAAGCTATCAAAATGCAAGGACTCTGAAATCGAAATCTCAAAGATGTGTCACATGAGAACACCAACAATCCCTGTTGTAGTTGGAGCCCTCGGATTGATTGGAAAAGATTGCAATAGACTCATTGAGGGGATTCCTGGTAGCCCATGCCTTAAAGAAATACAAAAAATTGTTCTCAAGAATACGGCTCACACCTTACGAAGAGCTTTATCTATGTAAAATATGTGTTCGTTTTTTTGCGGAGGGGGGGGGTAAAAAATAATAATAATGAGTAAGTCGATGCATGGAAAGAAAAAATATATGTAGAGCATTAACACAAGAAAGCCAAGAGGTAGCAAATCCAGAATCATGGAGATGGCCAAGGGACGTGTTCTTGAATAAGGAAACCGAAGAGATGATCTGCGCAGCCCAATAGAAGACTTTAAGAACTCTGTTGCTAGAATAGCTTATTTGCCCTCCTGCAGGATTTGTAAAATTGAGTGTGGCGTTTTTTTTTTACGGCTTATCAACCCTTTGTGGGGATATTTAAAGCCAAAAGATATTTCGGATTGGCCGAAGTTACTTAAAGAACTCGGCTGATTGATTAATTAATTGATTTTTTTTCTATGGGTCATCAGCTCTTTCTAAGTTATTTAAAGTCAGAAAATATTTTTAGATTTAAGAATTTTTTCTTTTAGATAATAATGATTTACTGATACAAATCTTACTAATTAACCTATAGCTAGGATGGATCCATACCTATGAACAGAAAACACTTTAAAAAATTCCACTTGTGCAGGTTCAGTAAAAACATACTAAACCCTCAACGGTCTTTCTCGACGGGATAATACATCATTCATATATATATATATATATATATATATATATATATATATATATATATTTCACTCCAAGCAAGGCGATAATGCCACTAAGATGCAAGGACGTACTGGGAGCGAAAAAGATGAGAAGACTTTAGATGAAGGAACTGGAAACCCAGTCCTAAGCAATAAACAGGGGATAATCCTCCACTCCTGATCAGAATACGGGGAGGGATATCACCCGGATGATAGGCGAACCTATCTACTCCGATATATATATATATATATACATATATATATATATATATATATATATATATATATATATATATATATATATATATATATAATGGTAGCCTTTCAAAGTCGGAGGAGGACGAATGAGTTGCGCAGTCAGCATCTATAGGCATTCACGTGGCTTCTGAGACCGAAATCGGATGCGTAAATATGGTTCATATATATAATATAATATATATATATATATATATATATATATATATATATATATATATATATATATTATATATATATATATTATATATATATATATATATATTATATATATATATATATATATATATATATATATATATATATTATATATATATATATATATATATATATAACACCACACCTGCCATATATATAAATTTTTTCTCTATTAATTTTTAATGTAATTTAATTTTACTTTTTGATATTGAATACGTTTTGCTCTCCCGCCATTTTCGGCTACAATCTCCCGCTTTTCCATGCCTGGGAAAGATTAGAATTCTCTGTGAATTTACAGTTTCAAAGTTTTTTTCCTATTATGCCTTTTGTTTGGCACTTTGGAATTCTTTCTTCTGTTCTTTTTTTTTTTTTTTTTTTTTTTCATTTCATTCCACTGGAATTGTCTTAGAATATTCTCAGATTAGATTTTTCTCTCCAGAATTTATCTAACATATTTATAAGTCTACCATAAATCCTTTGCTGTGAATATTGCTGTCACATATGATCTGGTGCTTCTCTTATAGATTTAGAGATTCTAATAAAATCCAAAGAAGAATCTGCGATATTATTGGTCCTGACCCGGCATCTCGGCTTCAGTCACTTTCCCACCGTTGCAACGTAACTTCCCTCTGCCTTTTCTATAAATATATTCATGGTAATTTTTCTGGTGAATTTTCTTCTATGAAAGACTTTATGAGTCTAAGCGCAGTACTAGATTGGCGGCAAGGTCTCATCATTTTGCAGTTGTAATAGCTAGATGTAACCGTAATTTCTACGCTAACAGTTTATTCTCGTTTGTGGAACTCTTTTCTGGGTTCTTGCTTTCAAGGCAACTTTGCATTTAAATTTTGAAGAACAAAGTCAATCCTTATTTTTCATCTTAATTCCTGTTCTTTTATTGTTCTCTCTCCTTAATAGGGTTTATTTTCTCATATTCTCTTAAAAAAAACATAGTGGCTTCATTGCCTTACTTAGGGCAAAAGAAGCAAGAAAAAGAAGAGGAAAAATAAGAAGGAAAATCAATATTCGCAAGAGATCACATGGTGAAATGAAAATGAAACAATGATTACCCTTTTAGGGGACGTGTGTAGGAAAAACTTGATATAGAATAGATTTTGTTATTTCATTCATTTTGAATTTCTAAGGATACATTAAGTAACAACATTTCCAATAACATCATCTTTATATAATCAATAAGCAGTCGTCTTATATTATAGGATCGGATAAATTGATGAAAATTTGTTATTTTTTTTTCTACCTCGCCATATCTAAATGCTGCCTTATACGCGGAAATATACGCCAGATATATATATATATATATATATATATATATATATATATATATATATATAAATCAAATAAATAAATGTACATGCAAATATTCATATACATATATATATATATATATATATATATATATTGGTGTAAGTAAAACTGTGCTGAATGCAAAATAATAGTACTATTAAGTATATATTTATAAATATACATAATACCCCAAGCTGACTGTAAGAGTTGGAGTTTCATGCACTATATATATATATATATATATATATATATATATACAGACATACACACACATACACACACATATATGTACATATATGTATAATATATATATGTATAATATATATATGTATAATATATATATGTATATATATATATATATATAATATATATATATGTATATATATATATGTATAATATATATATATATTATACATATTTATATATATTATACACACACATATATATATATATATTATACACATATATATATCTATGTATAATGTATGTATATATTATATATATATATATATCTATGTATAATATATATATATATATTTTCAACGATAAAAATTATTAAAAAATTAATATATATCTATATATATATATATATATATATATATATATATATATATATATATGTATAATATACATATATACGTAATTTTTATATATATTATTTATATATTATCCAAGTATAGGATTGGTGTATACGGAATAAATTCCAATAACCAACAAATACTATTCTTAAAAGAGTGCTCAATACAGAGTAGATCAAATATAATTATTGATTCGAAAATTATAACATAAATATGTTAGAAAATCACTACCAAAATAGCCATTTTGTATCAATATTTCTGATATCTTCTATAATGTTATAATTTTCGAATAAATGATTATATATATATATATATATATATATATATATATATATATATACATATATAATCTATATTATATATATATACAAATAATCTATATAATATATATATAATCTATATTATATATACATATAATTTTCGAATAAATGATTATACATATATATATATATATATATATATATATATATATATATATATATATATATATATATATATATAAAATGGTAACCTCTCAAAGTGTGAGGAAGCCGAATGAGTTGCGATAGGCAAAGTATAAGAAGAACTATTTTCTTTTTTTAACCAAAAGAATGAAGGTGTTCTATTTTTAAATCTGCAGGAGGGTACCATGATAATATTTTTCTGGCAATATTTATTCCTTTTCATTTTGTTTGGATAAACACTTTTCCTTTAAGGAATGTGATGCTCCAGTGACTTTCGACAAGCTTTTGGCTTCCTCAAAAAGACCGCGCTTCTCTGTTAACTGAAAGCTTTGCATTGACGCATCTTAGTGACAAACACTTCCGTATGCCTAATCTAAAAATTGCCTTTTGTTCAAGTTTCACGTTCTTTTTGCCGTTTCCTGCGGCGGTCCTGAAAATTAGGCCACGAAGCAGAAACTTGCAACTTACACACACACACACACACATACGAAATTCAGACCGAAAATTCGAATCAGTATTTAAGGCAGCGGGCCACCTACCTGACGAGCTTGTGTGAATGGATGGGTGAACGTTTGGCAAGGGTTCAAGCTTTGCTAAGAGCCTACAAGCGATAGGAGGTTGTGGAGAGCAATAATCACTAACGTCCTGAAAGGTTACAGCACAAAAAGAAGGTTATACACAGTGTCTTTAAGGCTTACTCGTTGAAAAATATGTTTTTCCATCTTGCTAAGTCCCTTCGGGACGTGGGTGATCATGACTCTCCACAACTTCCTGCTTTTTGTTGCTCTAAGTAATTTTTTCCATCGTATCCATCCCTCTTTGTCTTTGTTCTGACATGACACAAGCCATATCACGTTGAAACGTCGATTCCCGTACGATCAAGTTAAGCAATGTCGAAACTGGTCAGTACCTAGAGGGTGACTGCTTGGAAATACCAGGTGCTGTAAGCTTGGATGTACGGGTGGTATAGCTTCCGGCCATATCACGTTGAAACGTCGGTCCCCGTACGATCACCGAAGTTACGCAACGTTGAGCCTGGTCAGTACCTAGAGGGTGGCTGCTTGGAAATACCAGGTGCTGTAAGCTTGGATGTACGGGTGGTATAGCTTCCGGCCATATCACGTTGAAACGTCGATTCCCGTACGATCAAGTTAAGCAATGTCGAAACTGGTCAGTACCTAGAGGGTGACTGCTTGGAAATACCAGGTGCTGTAAGCTTGGATGTACGGGTGGTATAGCTTCTGGCCATATCACGTTGAAACGTCGGTCCCCGTACGATCACCGAAGTTACGCAACGTTGAGCCTGGTCAGTACCTAGAGGGTGGCTGCTTGGAAATACCAGGTGCTGTAAGCTTGGATGTACGGGTGGTATAGCTTCCGGCCATATCACGTTGAAACGTCGATTCCCGTACGATCAAGTTAAGCAATGTCGAAACTGGTCAGTACCTAGAGGGTGACTGCTTGGAAATACCAGGTGCTGTAAGCTTGGATGTACGGGTGGTATAGCTTCTGGCCATATCACGTTGAAACGTCGGTCCCCGTACGATCACCGAAGTTACGCAACGTTGAGCCTGGTCAGTACCTAGAGGGTGGCTGCTTGGAAATACCAGGTGCTGTAAGCTTGGATGTACGGGTGGTATAGCTTCCGGCCATATCACGTTGAAACGTCGGTCCCCGTACGATCACCGAAGTTACGCAACGTTGAGCCTGGTCAGTACCTAGAGGGTGGCTGCTTGGAAATACCAGGTGCTGTAAGCTTGGATGTACGGGTGGTATAGCTTCTGGCCATATCACGTTGAAACGTCGGTCCCCGTACGATCACCGAAGTTACGCAACGTTGAGCCTGGTCAGTACCTAGAGGGTGGCTGCTTGGAAATACCAGGTGCTGTAAGCTTGGATGTACGGGTGGTATAGCTTCTGGCCATATCACGTTGAAACGTCGGTCCCCGTACGATCACCGAAGTTACGCAACGTTGAGCCTGGTCAGTACCTAGAGGGTGACTGCTTGGAAATACCAGGTGCTGTAAGCTTGGATGTACGGGTGGTATAGCTTCCGGCCATATCACGTTGAAACGTCGGTCCCCGTACGATCACCGAAGTTACGCAACGTTGAGCCTGGTCAGTACCTAGAGGGTGGCTGCTTGGAAATACCAGGTGCTGTAAGCTTGGATGTACGGGTGGTATAGCTTCTGGCCATATCACGTTGAAACGTCGGTCCCCGTACGATCACCGAAGTTACGCAACGTTGAGCCTGGTCAGTACCTAGAGGGTGGCTGCTTGGAAATACCAGGTGCTGTAAGCTTGGATGTACGGGTGGTATAGCTTCCGGCCATATCACGTTGAAACGTCGGTCCCCGTACGATCACCGAAGTTACGCAACGTTGAGCCTGGTCAGTACCTAGAGGGTGGCTGCTTGGAAATACCAGGTGCTGTAAGCTTGGATGTACGGGTGGTATAGCTTCTGGCCATATCACGTTGAAACGTCGGTCCCCGTACGATCACCGAAGTTACGCAACGTTGAGCCTGGTCAGTACCTAGAGGGTGGCTGCTTGGAAATACCAGGTGCTGTAAGCTTGGATGTACGGGTGGTATAGCTTCTGGCCATATCACGTTGAAACGTCGGTCCCCGTACGATCACCGAAGTTACGCAACGTTGAGCCTGGTCAGTACCTAGAGGGTGACTGCTTGGAAATACCAGGTGCTGTAAGCTTGGATGTACGGGTGGTATAGCTTCCGGCCATATCACGTTGAAACGTCGGTCCCCGTACGATCACCGAAGTTACGCAACGTTGAGCCTGGTCAGTACCTAGAGGGTGGCTGCTTGGAAATACCAGGTGCTGTAAGCTTGGATGTACGGGTGGTATAGCTTCTGGCCATATCACGTTGAAACGTCGGTCCCCGTACGATCACCGAAGTTACGCAACGTTGAGCCTGGTCAGTACCTAGAGGGTGGCTGCTTGGAAATACCAGGTGCTGTAAGCTTGGATGTACGGGTGGTATAGCTTCTGGCCATATCACGTTGAAACGTCGGTCCCCGTACGATCACCGAAGTTACGCAACGTTGAGCCTGGTCAGTACCTAGAGGGTGACTGCTTGGAAATACCAGGTGCTGTAAGCTTGGATGTACGGGTGGTATAGCTTCTGGCCATATCACGTTGAAACGTCGGTCCCCGTACGATCACCGAAGTTACGCAACGTTGAGCCTGGTCAGTACCTAGAGGGTGGCTGCTTGGAAATACCAGGTGCTGTAAGCTTGGATGTACGGGTGGTATAGCTTCCGGCCATATCACGTTGAAACGTCGGTCCCCGTACGATCACCGAAGTTACGCAACGTTGAGCCTGGTCAGTACCTAGAGGGTGGCTGCTTGGAAATACCAGGTGCTGTAAGCTTGGATGTACGGGTGGTATAGCTTCTGGCCATATCACGTTGAAACGTCGGTCCCCGTACGATCACCGAAGTTACGCAACGTTGAGCCTGGTCAGTACCTAGAGGGTGGCTGCTTGGAAATACCAGGTGCTGTAAGCTTGGATGTACGGGTGGTATAGCTTCTGGCCATATCACGTTGAAACGTCGGTCCCCGTACGATCACCGAAGTTACGCAACGTTGAGCCTGGTCAGTACCTAGAGGGTGGCTGCTTGGAAATACCAGGTGCTGTAAGCTTGGATGTACGGGTGGTATAGCTTCTGGCCATATCACGTTGAAACGTCGGTCCCCGTACGATCACCGAAGTTACGCAACGTTGAGCCTGGTCAGTACCTAGAGGGTGGCTGCTTGGAAATACCAGGTGCTGTAAGCTTGGATGTACGGGTGGTATAGCTTCTGGCCATATCACGTTGAAACGTCGGTCCCCGTACGATCACCGAAGTTACGCAACGTTGAGCCTGGTCAGTACCTAGAGGGTGACTGCTTGGAAATACCAGGTGCTGTAAGCTTGGATGTACGGGTGGTATAGCTTCCGGCCATATCACGTTGAAACGTCGGTCCCCGTACGATCACCGAAGTTACGCAACGTTGAGCCTGGTCAGTACCTAGAGGGTGGCTGCTTGGAAATACCAGGTGCTGTAAGCTTGGATGTACGGGTGGTATAGCTTCTGGCCATATCACGTTGAAACGTCGGTCCCCGTACGATCACCGAAGTTACGCAACGTTGAGCCTGGTCAGTACCTAGAGGGTGGCTGCTTGGAAATACCAGGTGCTGTAAGCTTGGATGTACGGGTGGTATAGCTTCCGGCCATATCACGTTGAAACGTCGGTCCCCGTACGATCACCGAAGTTACGCAACGTTGAGCCTGGTCAGTACCTAGAGGGTGGCTGCTTGGAAATACCAGGTGCTGTAAGCTTGGATGTACGGGTGGTATAGCTTCTGGCCATATCACGTTGAAACGTCGGTCCCCGTACGATCACCGAAGTTACGCAACGTTGAGCCTGGTCAGTACCTAGAGGGTGGCTGCTTGGAAATACCAGGTGCTGTAAGCTTGGATGTACGGGTGGTATAGCTTCTGGCCATATCACGTTGAAACGTCGGTCCCCGTACGATCACCGAAGTTACGCAACGTTGAGCCTGGTCAGTACCTAGAGGGTGACTGCTTGGAAATACCAGGTGCTGTAAGCTTGGATGTACGGGTGGTATAGCTTCCGGCCATATCACGTTGAAACGTCGGTCCCCGTACGATCACCGAAGTTACGCAACGTTGAGCCTGGTCAGTACCTAGAGGGTGGCTGCTTGGAAATACCAGGTGCTGTAAGCTTGGATGTACGGGTGGTATAGCTTCTGGCCATATCACGTTGAAACGTCGGTCCCCGTACGATCACCGAAGTTACGCAACGTTGAGCCTGGTCAGTACCTAGAGGGTGGCTGCTTGGAAATACCAGGTGCTGTAAGCTTGGATGTACGGGTGGTATAGCTTCCGGCCATATCACGTTGAAACATAGGTTCTCGTACGATCACCGAAGTTAAGCAATGTCGAAACTTGTCAGTACCTAGATTGGTCATTGCTTTGGTATATTAAGTACTATAAGTTTGGATATGCGGGTGGTATAATGGATAATGGCTCGGAATTGTTAATCGGAGAGCCGAGTTCCAATTCCGGTTGGGTTCGTTATATTCACTTACGTTATATTCACTTACTTGGAAAAGCTATGAATCTAGTTCTCTCCCCCTATCTATGGGTTAATTAGTAAGATTTGTATCACTAAATCATCATAATCTTAAAAAAATATTTCATACAATCTTCAAATATCTTCTGGCTTTAAATAACTAAAAAAGGGTTGATAAGTCGTAAAAAAAATAATTGGCAGAAATTCAGTTCCTATTGATATATGTTAATTATATATATATATATATATATATATATATATATATATATATATATATATATATATATATATACACATGGGAGAAAGAACAGATGGAGTAAAAATTCACTGTTCGTAGCATTTACTTTTAAAAAGTGCTCAATACAAATTTGAATTTGATTAAAATATATATATATATATATATATATATATATATATATATATATATATATATATATATATATATGTATGTATGTATGTATGTATATTCTCTTCTACTCGAACGAGCATTATATTAAATATTTACATTTACTAATCATAATGTTTTTTTCTGTTGTGACAATGAGTGGTCATAAGAAATTTTAAATTTTGTAATGACTCATTTTTAGAGACGGTGTCTCTTTGCCGTTAACAGTGGCGTACCACAAGGAAGTAGACGTGACAGGTAACAAGATAATTTTGCTGTACGCACGACTATCTTCTTTACTACCTGGAAAGAGATGATCGAATTAGAAGAATAACAGTGATACATTAGCAAAACAAAAGTAGAATAATAGTATATACAATCTCCCTCCCTGTCCCCCTTTCAATACTTACACCTTTACATCCTATCTACCTTCCAATATATATATTTACCTATACTGGTGTATGATTGAGCATAGCGGTAAATTCGCTGGCATCATGTTAACTGAACTTTTCTAGGATCGTCTCAAGCATGCGTAGTGGAAACTTCCGCTAGGCGTCCATATTGTTATAAATGTAGTGCCAGCAATAGATGCGAGCGAGCGCGCACACACACACTTTTTACTCTTCCCTTCAGAAAGACAATCCCATCGCCCCCACCAACTGGCTACGGCTTGCACTCTTACGGCCCACACATTTTCCTGTTTAAATAAATGCACGCCCCCGCGAGCGTATGCAGCAGTTCCGGTAATTAATAGTCCCTACTGGATCTTTGACCCCTAAATCTTTCCCTACTCCCCACATTTTTTTCTCGTCTCTCTAACATAACGCAAATACTTTATCTCTTCCCTGCCTTCTGGCTGACATGAATCTGTAAGTGATTAACATCGTCATATAGGAGTTAGACTGATTCAAGCAATCATAATTACAGTAGCGCTAGCAGAAGCAATAAGGTGTTTTTAGTTAAAATTTGATTTATTAAAGTCCGATTTGAAGCTACAATAAATACGAAAACGAAATTGTATCAATTAAAAGTTACTATTTAACTCTTTATCCTTATTTATCGGCGCGGAAATTCGAATCGGCGAATGTTAATTGAACTTTTCTAGGGTCGTCACTTAGTCTCAAGCATGCGTAGTGGAAACTTCCGCCAGGCGTCCATATTGTTATTGTTATAGTTCTAGCAATAGATGCGAGCACACACTCACCTCACCTTTCTTACTCTTCCCTTCAGAAAGACAATCCCGTCGCCAATTTGAATCGACGAGTCGAGATCAAGTTCCGGTCTAGTCTGTTGCATTTCAATTTCGAAAATATCAGTCATCAGTCATGTTCCATACGTGATACACGCTTAGGCGATCATGTATCTTTCGATACATGACTGACGGGGCAGATTCTTTTTCCCGCAGTAGGTTGCCATTTCTTTCTGCGGTAGACTAGATGCCATCCAAGGCTATAGACGAATTTTTTGGACGATAACAATTTTTATAACTTGGAAATAAATTTGGGAATAATTGAAATTAATTGCGTAATCCATCGAAAGTCACCCACAAAATAAAAAAAGAATTGTTTATACGGAAAGTAAGGACCTACGTACATCAAATTGTCTTTAAGTTAAGTGGCTGCAGAAAAATTATCGTTGAGCTTTTAAAAGGTAAGCTTAAATATTGATGCAATACTTAAATGCAGCGATCAATTTTGAGTATTTCTGTAGTTTATTGTTGCCTGTCGCATAGGGCAGCGGTATGCGTCGCAGAAAGAGATCTCTACCAACAGAGGACCAGATTGCAATCAAAAGAGCTAAGACTGCAGCGAGAAAAAGAAAGTCCTGTGAAAATGAAAACGCAGATCAAACAGGAGTCAGGAGAGCTTCCAATTCCGAGAACATGCAAAGACTTGGGGACTCTCAAATTCCTGAACAAGCCAAAGGTCAAATAAAGAGCCCACCGCAGGAGCTAGATTAAATGCCGCTCGATAGAGTGGCTTTTAAGCTAGTCTTAAATAAATCAGAAATGTTTTGCGGCAAGTTTTAGCATCAACTTGAGATTTTTCTTGTTAAAAATTTGAATAATTTTATCACATTTATTATTATGGATAAAAAATAATGAATTTTATATAGTTTTTTTTTTTTTTTTTTTTCGAGACTTAACATGAGCTAAACAAATTCACGGATTTGGACGAGAGAAAAAAGACCCCAGAATGACGTCAAAATCCACAAAATTATTTCATCTTCTAATAATCAGTTGTGGTTAGCTTAATTTGTAATGTATAAAGATGTAGGTAGATAAAAAGTAAATGTTGCTCACAAAGCGCTGTCCGAGGCTCGCAATCAGCCTTACTTTGCCTGCAGTCGGGGATAGTACACACATAGATACCCAGAGTTAAGAACAGATTTGCAGGATGTGAAAAAATGTGAATGATTTTTTTTAAAAAAACGCTAAGCCCTTACACAAACTGTTGTATTTCAAGCTTTTCATATAAGCAGACGAGAAACCAGAAGTTTCGACATCCAGACAGACAGACAGACAAAGAAGGTTATTTCGGAGGAGTTTTGTGAACGCTCAAAATATTTCTCATGGAAATTACTTTTTCGCTTGACGCCATTTCGGATAGCGAGATTGGGTTGGGTTGGGTTAGTTGAACTTTTGACATATCAACCTTTTTTAGTTAATGTCGAAGTCAGTTTCATTACTTTTGTATTGTTCTTATTTGAGTGACTAAGCATTGACTTGGTTTGGGGTTAGTTAAAATGGCCGTTTATATTTGAGCCTATAAGCATTGGCTTGATTTGGTAGATATTGGTCCTTTAAAGTGCTTTAATGGCTAGATCATCCACAGTAAATTTATGTCCAGGTTCATACATTTCACCTGGCTTGGCAGATCTTCTGTTATCAACAAAACTGATAAAAACATAAACAAAAAAAAAAGACTACATGAAAACGACTAGGCACAACCAAACAAAAAAAGTTTAAAATTTCAGCATCCCCTCTTTATGTTCATGCAGTCTCGGTGCAAGGATTTCGAGGCCTCCGCCCTAAATCTATGGTACGATGCCCCCCCCTCTACTACATTTCAATTTCCATATGGTAGTATTCATATAAAATACAAATTCTATTGTAACCTAATTATGTACAATAATGGATCATATGCAATATAGGTGAATAATTCAACTAGAAAAATTGAGAATACAATGTATCAAAAATTTTTATTCACTTTCTCACTAATACCCTTGGAAAAGGTATAAATCCATCTCTTCTCTCCCCAGCTAGTGGTTAATAACATGGCCGATATTGCTTTGGTTGGCAACCAGTCTTGGAGAATGGTTACTTTGAATTCAAAACCAATTGTGTGTGGAGCTCTCAACACAAACCTCTAAAAATCTACTTGGTACCGTTGTAAGGTCGTGACCCTGTTCTACAGAAGTCTCTACAAGACTTATATACACGCAGGGTCAGTGCAACGGTCTCAAGATTCCCGCCCCAAATCTACGATACGGGGAACCTCACTATACTACATCTGAATTTTCATAAGTTAGCATTCATATAAAATACAAATTTTATTGTAACCTAATTATGTACAATAATGGGTCATACGTAATCTAGGTAATCGTCTCAACTAGAAAAACTGTGTAATGGGGTTGAATGCTGAGTATGTGCATGAAAGTTACCCTGTTTTTGTGTTTATTTGTATTAGTAGTTGACAGAGGAATCCTTTTTACTTTTTTAATACTGAAAACAATTGTATAAAAAACGTACAACAATAACAAACAATAATACTCGAGACACGTGTTGACACTAATAACAAGAAATTGTATTTTTCTTTTTCGTGATGTGAATTACAGATATTGGTATGGTGTGTGTTAAAAATGTTCTCAGTGTTACTGTCTCTTTCGTTTCTTTAACAATTTGTGCTTACTTGTTTTTTCTTGTTCCGAGAATTTTGTTGGCGAGGATAACATTTGAGATCATCAGTTTTTGATTTTCTGGAGGGATGAGGATACATATGTATTGGGCCTTTTTACTACTGCTACTTCCTACTCTACCGATCTTACTATCCAAACTGTCATTGCTTGTGGTGGAAGGGTTGTTTTTATAATTAGACTTTAGAATTATGAAATATCATTCTCATCTTTCATCACTGGTGGCAAGATTGTTTTAGGTAAATGTTGTTTAATACTGTTTATTATAAACAGAGCATTTACTTAAATATCTGTATCTATAAAAAGAATGTATAACTTAAAAATGTCTTAATATATATATATATATGTGTGTGTGTGTGTGTGTGTGTTTGTTTGTTTGTGTGTGTAACGGGGTTGATAAGTTGGTGTTACTGTAGTAGCTATCTCGATGTTATATTATTTGTTGAGTGTAACAGGGTTGATGTTATTGACAGAATATTGGTATTTTATCTTTTTTAAATAAAAAATGCATAAAATGTACAATGATATAAAAACAATAAGACTTGAGACACATGTTGACATTAATAACAAAAATTTGTTTTTTTCTTTTTCGTGATGTGAATTATAGATATTGGCATGGTGTGTGTTAAAATGTTTTCAGTGTTACTGTTTCTTTTGTTTCTTTAAAAGTTTGTGCTTACTTGTTTTTGTTTGTTCCGAGAATTTCATTAGTGAGGACAACGTTTGAGATCGTCAGTTTTCCATTTTCACCGTGGGATGAGGATACGTGTGTGTTGGGCCTTTTTACTACTGCTACGGTCACTTGCTACTCTACTGACTCTACTGTCCTAACATCGCTTGTGGTGGAAGGGTTGTGTTTATAATCAGATTTTACAATCATGAAATATCTTTATCATCTTTCATCACTAGTGAATGGCAAGGTTATGTTTAGAATTATGACATATCATCATTATTTATGATTATTACAACTGAATGTATCACATCAACGTAAACATCACTTTCATCTGATGAAGTCATGAAGTGACTTCATCAGACGAAGTCACAAGAAATTTTTGTTCACTTTGTCATGGATTTTCCTAAAATTGTTGATATATAAAAATATATGCATCTTTTCCCCCATATGTGAGTCTATAACTTGTTTGGGGAAATAGCTAAGTATTGATCGTTTACATTTGAGCCTATACGCGTATTGATTTCGGTCAAGTGATTAAAACTTTCGCTTTCCGACTATGAGACCCGGGTTCGAATCTCGTCATGGTCGATTAGATGTCTTCGATCTGGGCGTGCCGCCCAGGGTCCTGCACGGTTTGACACGAGCTTGTAAGTGAAATTCGGTAGATTGAACTCTTCAGAAGACGACGATGGTTATGTTGGCACGAAGTCACAAGTCATCGTGACCGAGAGTTTTAACGTACAGGTTTTATTTTTTTTTAAACTAGTAATGAGATTCGATTGTGCGCTCGCTCATGGAATCTATAATTAAGGAGCGCTCAGTATAGCTGCAGTATAAACCACAAGTGGGCTTTGCGGGTGAACAAACATAAATGTGTCTGTGACGGCGTCTGCAACAGGGATTGTTCATTTTCATCCAAGGCATGTCCTGCTATTTACCCATAGCTGGGGTGGGGAGAAGAAGAGGACCCATACCTTTCCCAAGGGTATTCGACTAGAATTCGAACTTGGTTTTCTGATTTATCAATCCGAGCCGTTCTCCTGGAAAATGAGTAGCCGAACATTATTACGTCTATAAGCATTTACTTGATAGGTGGCCTCTTTTCAGTAGTGCTTTAACACACAGCAACGAGGTGACTTCTAAGCCCCACCAGATAGGGCAATAATAGCGGGGTGAGGACAGACCCCTACTAATGTAGATTTTTCGTAAAAGTGAAGTGGCATAAAACGAACATTCGAAAAGCGGGGGAGGTGTGTATTTGTTTTCCAGGTTTGATGATATTTATTGTGTTAGGGTTGATGGTTGCGACGCTGCTTGTAGGGGTAGTCGTCGTCGTCTTAGCCGCAGTTGTAGAAGTTCTAATACAACTCCGAGAACCTGGGGCGTTTAAGGGCATCTGTCCTAGTTTTTCGTTTTTCTCTTTAGGCCCCTGGGCCTGCTCGCCCATCCTTACGCGATCCCGCTCTCGCACCGACCGGCTTCGTCTAATCTCAGTTCCTTATCTTTCAAGCCTCATTATCGCCGTCACCATCCACGTCACGATCGTTGTCATTTCTCACACACGCACGCACGCACGCACGCACGCACGCACACGAAACGACCATCCCTTTTCCTACCCCTGTCATCTTCTTCCTTTCTTCTTGACTATCACAACCCTGGCCACTTTCCCGAACAGCTGGTAAACTACTGAAGCAGACTTCCTCCTTTTTTTTCTTTCTTCTTTTCTTTTGTTTTTCCTTTTCTTTTTCTCTCTATTCCCCCCCCCTCTCTCTCTCTCTCTATTCCCCCCCTCTCTCTCTCTCTTCCCTCTCTCTCTTTCTATTTCCCCCCCCTCTCTCTCTCTCTCTCTCTCTCTCTCTCTCTCTCTCTCTCTCTCTCTCTCTCTCTCTCTCTCTCTCTCATATCATAATTCCTTCATTTTTTTCTTCTTTTTTTTCCCCTGAGGAGATTGCTATGAACTCATTTACATTAAACCCCGGACAAGCGAACAATAAGAAAATGAATGAGGCAATTTCACTCAATCGTTAGAGCAACGAAGAAACGACCGGAAGGTTTGAGGCTCCATCCTGCCCCTCCGAAATTATAACACTAATAAACGTGTCATCGTGCAGTAATGCTAAACGAGCCCAACTTCCAGAATGATATTCCTTCGTGCCATGTTTCTTCAGAACCTAGGCGGCTATGGCTCTCCGCATATTCCTTTTCTTTATTATCTGCAAAATTCTATAATTTTTTAAATAAGACGGTGGAGTGATTTCTCGTTGAGTTCTCCATGGTTTATGAATTCAAACACGACTTTTTTCTTTCGGGACATCGGCAGTCATGGCTCTCCAAAGATTCCTTTTCTTTATTATCTGTAAAATTGGCATGTGATCTTCGGAATGATGGTAGAAGGATTTCCCTTTGCTTCCTATAGGATGTTGAATTCAAAAGTGTCCTTCTCTCTTCAGGACATAGACAGTTGTGGCTCTCCACAGATTCCTTTTCTTTATTCTCTCTAAATTGTCATGTGTTCTTCGGAATGATGCTAGAGGAATTTCTATTTGCTTCCTTTAGGATTTTCAATTCAGAAGTTTCCTTCTATCTTCGACACATATTTTTTATCTATCTATCTATCTATCTATCTATCTATTTCAGTGTATATTGATTTGATTTGTTTTATTTTACGGCATATCAACCTCAATGGGTTAATGCCAACAAAATGTTTTATTGCTGGTAATATTTTTTCTCTTCCCGTTCATTATTAATGTTTCTGTTCCTAATTTTTCCACAGCCAGTAACCCCTTTTCTCTTAATGGCTTTACTGCCTTGTATATAGTGATACTGATTAAAAAGAATCTATCTATATCTCTGAGATGAGGTACATTACTTATGGATTAGTATGCTTTGGATTGGTTTGTTTTATTTTACGGCATATCAACCTCAATGGGTTATTTAATGCCGATAAGATTTTTATTACTGGTAATATTTATTTTTCCCAAAATGCATTGCTGGTAAAATTTTTTTTCAAAATGTATTGTTGGTAATAATTTTTCAAAAACGTATTGCTGATATTAAAAGCTATTTTTAAACTTTCATAGTGTTTTGACCCCAGTTTGGGGGTTAACCATTTACCCATAGCTGGGACCCCTAACAGGTGCTACCATCCCGGTGAAAAACAAAGAAAAGAGCACTGAACTGCTACATAAGGTCATTCCTCCTATATGGCAGTCAATGCCGGGCAATTTCATCACAGATGAAGAAGAGACTTAAGGCAACAGAGATGTGGTTCTACAGAAGGATACTGAGAATACTATGGTCAGAACATGGAAGCGGCGAATAGGTTTTAAGGAAAATCGAATCAAAAATGATATTTTTACTTATAATCAGAAAGAGTTTAAATTTTTGGGACGTATAACGAAGAAAGAGGGTTTGGAGAATTTGACACTCACAGGGAGTATTGAAGGCAAGAGGGAAAGAGCGAGTAACCTACCGAACTTGTGTAAATGGATGGCATAACAGGAACAGAGTAGGATAGTGAAGAAATAAAATTACAAAGGATAGGAAGTCGTGGAGACTCATGATTGTCCACTTATTGTATGAGGTCTGAATAAAATCTAACCTTACCAGATACTCCAATTTCAAATATAAGGCCCGGAAAATATTTTGGAATGTGTTTTTCTTTTCTTTTTCTTTTTTTTTTTTTCGTTTTTCAAGAGTGAGGTCGAAAGGGGGTCTTATATGACATTCAAAATTAATAATGTAATCGGTACTATTATCTCGGTTAAAAAATAAGTTTTTTTGTGGGCATGTTATGCTTAGAGAAGACGCAAATTTAAAAAAAATAGACGAAAACGATTTTGCAGATATTAACTAAATGTCCCAAAGCATGAAACCTTATATCCCTGGGAAAAGTAAAAGCGTTTTCGCCTAACAGTGTTCTTCATATAAATGTTATAGCGCTATCCAACAGCAAGAAGACATCATGTGGAGTCAGTGGGGGCATCATGTTCCATAGTCTTTTTTAAAATCTTTTCCAAAGTACTTTCTCTCTTTTTGTTTTAATGTTGTACAATGTTTAATCTACATAGCGATGGATGCTGAATAAAATGCATCACAAATGGAAAAAAGAAAAAAAAAGATGTAAAGCGACAGAGATGTAATTTAACCGACGAATGTAGAAATGACGAGTAAGCTGAATCTAAAAGTTTTAGATTTTAACTAAAAGTGAAAAGATACTTTACTGTAAACTTCAAACACAATAAAAAATCTAAAGGTCTACGGCCATATCACGTTGAAACACCGGATCTCGAACGAGCACCGAAGTTAAGAACCGTCGAGTCGGGTCTATACCTAGATGGGTAACCTTTTCGGAATATCATTTACTGTAAGCTTGGATATGCGAATGGTATGGCTTACGGCCATATCACGTTGAAACACCGGTTCTCGTACGAGCACCGAAGTTAAGCAACGTCGAGTCTGGTCTATACCTAGATAGGTGACCGCTTGGGAATACCGGGTACTGTAAGCTTGGATGTGCGAATGGTATGGCTTACGGCCATATCACGTTGAAACACCGGTTCTCGTACGAGCACCGAAGTTAAGCAACGTCAAGTCTGGTCTATACCTAGATAGGTGACCGCTTGGGAATACCGGGTACTGTAAGCTTGGATGTGCGAATGGTATGGCTTACGGCCATATCACGTTGAAACACCAGCTCTCGTACGAGCATTGAAGTTAAGCAACGTCGACTCTGGTCTATACTTAGATGGATGACCGCTTGGGTATGACAGTTACTATAAGCTTGGATATGCGATACGCTCAAATAACTTTGGGAAAGGCATGAACTCACCTTTTCTCCCTCCCAGCTATGGCTTTAATTATTCGGACTTGTATCAGTCAATCATTAATATCTCCAAAAATTCTTACAATCTGAAAATATATTTTCTGCTTTTAAATAACCTGTAACAAAAAAATCAATCAATTAAAAGCCTTTTATTATTGTAGTGTTCATTATTGTTAAAGACAAAATTGTTGTGTTCATCTGAAAGTTAAATTTCTTACGTGTGTGGAGTGAGGAACGCTGAATCAGTGCGTGATCGCTGACACTGTTTAAGGGGAGGTAACTAAGTGTGCGGGTTAGGAGTTTTTATTTTTTTGCGAAATAAGTAGTGGAAAAACTTAGAGCAAACCTTGGCATTTCAAGCTATCTATTGTACACGTTTTACAAACATTTGTGGAGTATTCATAATTTATTTTACACTGTATAAGGTTTGGTTTCAGTTTTTTTTTTATATAGATAGCTTCGAGAATATATTAGTGAATATACAACGATAGTGTTATCGACGTTGGATAATATCTTTATTCATTAATATATACTTTAAATATATACAGCTTATGGGTGACTTTCGCTGGATTTCGCAATTAATTCCGATTATTCCCAAATTTATTTTCAAGTTATAAAAATTGTTATCGTACAAAAAATTCGTCGCCAAAAAATCACGTAAAAAAATCGCCGAAAACAATCGGAGTAATGAAAACTTGGGAATCCAAAATTTCAGGATAGCGGGTATGAATCCGGCCCCCGGATGTTTTTAATTTGCTCACGGAGACGGTCTGACCCCAAAATGGTATGATGTGTTGGGCTACGTTCACTAGGAGTGTAGGTGAAAAAGTGACACAGGCGCACACACACTAACGTTGGCATTTATTATATCGCCTTAGAAACAACTGAAAAGTGGACTGAACTTTTCCGTATGATCTCTCCTCGTGTATGTCAGCAAATGCTGTCCAAATTCTTCACACATGAAGAGACCTGAGGCAACAAACATGTGGTTCTACAGAAGAATGCTGAGGATACCATGGACTGTTTTATGGAAAATGGAAACAAAAAGGAAACTTATACTTAGTATCAAAGAGAGATATTTACACTATTTATTTCGTTCGGACTGTTGTCCTCATCTTTATTGCTATATTCACAATATTTCGGCCGTTGTTGTCGTTAAAAAATTGAGTCCGATGAAATCGTGAACGAAGCGCGTCAGAAGCAAACTTTTCCCAATTTGCCATATATATATATATATATATATATATATATATACTTATTTAAAAATATGGTTGCATCGCTACACAGGAACTGCTGTGTTTCAAAAACAGAAGCTAAAGACTTCAAATTTAATTATAGAATTAAATTAAATTAAAAGTCCCTAGTTCTGGTTCATTTTCAGGCAAATTTCGGAATAACTTATTTTGAAATTTACTGAGTTTTATAAGCGCATACATTCATAATATTAGTTTAGTCCGATGAAGTCGTGAACGAAACGCGTCAGAAGCAAACTTTTTCCACTTTGTCATATATATATATATATATATATATATATATATAATAGAAATATTTAAATTTTCACTTCGCTGATTGATGTTATTATATATATATATATATATATATATATATATATATAGATAGATAGATAGATAGATAGATAGATAGATAGATATGTTTAATACGAGTATAAAGATTTTCACTGAGCTGATCTCCAGCCCTTCTAACCCCTTGCGTGATAGTGGCCTCCAGCCATGCTTGTGGTGATACGCTTAAAAAAAATTTAAAATATATATATATATATATATATATATATATATATATATATATATATATATATGTTATTGTTATTATTCTACTAATAGTAATACTCGGTTGAAAAAACCTCGGTTAGCACAGCTTGTAAGTCTATCAAAACAAATTGGTACCCGAGGAAAAAATTGGAAAAAAAAAAAGAATAAAAGCTCGAACAGGGCGAAATAAATCGTCCAGTGTCTTAAGTTTTTAGTCCAAACAAAAAAACCAAGCGAGTTATAAAGCTAAAACGTAGATTGCTTAATACGCTAAGCAGAGCTGGGATAAATAAAATAAATCCTAAAGAGCCAGGAACAACCTACCAAGTTTTCAGCCAGCTATCCCTGAAGATCTGTTTAAGTAAAACCTAGGTTGGTTGTTCCTGGCTCTTTAGGATATATATATATATATATATATATATATATGTTGTTAGGTGATTATTATTAGTGTGCTGGACACACACACACACACACACACACACATATATATATATATATATATATATATATATATATATATATATATATATATGTCCAGCACACTAATTATATTATTATATTGGACACACATGTACCACACTCTCTGATAGATTGACTCTCTCTCTCTCTCTCTCTCTCTCTCTCTCTCTCTCTCTCTATATATATATATATATATATATATATATATATATATATATATATATATATATATATATATATGTATGTATATATATGTATGTATGTATATAATCATTTTACCTCGGGCAACCTCGGGCAACGCAACCATTTGAGTTTTTGTGTATGCGCAGGTATATTTTAATTCCACAACACCCCATCAAATATTTTTACAATTTGTTTTTTAAAAATTTTAAGAAATACTTCTAGTTATCCCCGAATAATTTTGGAAAAGTTCAATAAAAATGATACAACTAACTAATTGATTTAGGGATTAATTTCTTTCTTTTTTTCATTTGGGGGGGGGGTCCTCTTTTCCAACTTTATAGTTTTATGGTTCAGCCCAGGGAAGTGGTTGTCCAGACTGCGAGAAAGGAATGTATTATACCGATGTTTTATTTCAAACTAAAGTCAATTAAATTGTGTGCGTAATAAATGTGTGCCTGTACTAGTGTTTACATTAAATGACACAAGCACACGGAAATCGCCTACGCACAACACAGTCATATATATGTTATATAGGTACCTCCACAAAAACGCGATACCTAATGTTTAAAATTCATTTTTAATAATGAAAGATCTTTCTTGAATCTTTTATTTTAGTTTTAATCTCAAACTGATATATTAAATTTAATATTTCCAATAAACAAAATACTATGCTGCATTTCAAAACTAATTGATTGGAATTTTATTATTTAATTTCTAAAATATTTGAATTTAGCGCCATTTTTAGTAAAGTGCTATAAAAATGTAAATCTCTTTATTAAAAAATCTTCAAAAAATAAAATATATTTTTCTTAAACTTTATTTGAGGAATATTAGTTGATTAAAAGTATAATTAATCTGATTTGAAAAAAAACTATTGTTTTTTTTTAATTTAAAAAATTTTTTTTTTAACACGACGGTAGATTATTTATGTTGACAGTTTTTTAACACCTCCGCGAGAACTGATGACGGATAGATCGTTAATGCTATCTAATGTTGTTCTACGGGAGCTTTAACCGTAAATAATAATTGAGGAATATAACGCGAACGCCTTTTAAGCACTCGATGTAATCTTAAAAGTTTAAGAAAATATTCTCTGTAATCTAATATTTTATTGAATTTTAGTCTAGAATTTTGGCTCTAAATTTCCTGTAGATAGCGCTGTTATACAAACGAGTATACAAAATCACACGCAGTGTGTGACCGTCAGACAACCAGTTTTGCTTTTATTTTTATAATATAGATGGTAAATGTAAAAAAAAAAATCCTTCGACAATATCGTTGTTAGTTACTTAATTAAACAACTGGCTGTGGGTGTTTCCAAGAAAGTTTACCGTAAAATGTTCCGTATACATGCTGTTCCTGGAAGTACGTTTATGAAAGAGTGAATTCGCCATTTTAAAAAATTTTTTTTTTTAGCCGCTCAAACCAGAACAAACAAAATAATGTTTCATTCGTCGCGTACATGTTGACGTAAACGCACAGATGTAAACAAGTTTACCAGTGGTATAGATTAATTGGTACGAAGAAAGAGGTGGAGGTTCTGAAGGTCAGGAGGAGGTGGTGGGGCTAGTGGCAGTAGTGGTCGTGGAGGTAGAGGAATTGGACAAAAGAGGAAAAGTGAAGAAAAAGAAAGCAACCGACCATGAGTCTTTGGAAAGTAAATTAGGACAACCCACTCTCCAGGCAGGGTTAACTTGAGTGCGTTCATTTTTTTTTTCTGAATTTGATTTGTGCGCATGCGCGTGCACGGGCATGCGCACACAAATAATATTTTCCCATTCTGATATTTTCACGTTTCTGTTTTATTTATTTCCAGCAACTCACTTTTCTTGGGTGCTTCGAATTGATGTAATGGTTTGTAAGCTGGTCTCAGTTACCATTGAGTAGTGAGATCGAACTCCACTGAATGCCCAATATATGTGGCCTTGTGCCAAGACTAAGATATGCTTAGTACGTAACAATTAATTCGCTTTCCTGAGGCGCATTTGGGTAATGGCTCACAAACTAGATTGGTAGACCACTACCAGTTAATTGTGAGTTCGATGTTCAATAGGCGTGCCAAAACCTTGGCCTTACGGTAAACAGCATAAGTATTGGGCGCCTGAGGAGTAATGGATAGCGGCTCGGATTGATGAATCGGAGAGCCGTGTTCGAATTCCAGTCGAATCCATTACATTCACTTACGTGCTAATATACTTAGGAAAGTTATGAATCCTCTTCTTCTCTCCCCAGCTATGGGTAAATAGAAGGACAGACTGGGTTCTATAGCCTTGGATGGCAACTGGTCTACCGCAGAAAGAAATGGCAACCTACTGCGGGAAAAAAAACTGCCTCGTCAGTCATGTATCTTTCGATAAATGATCGCCTAACTGTGTATCAAGCATGGCAGATAACTGACTGAACACTTCATAGTGAGGTAATGATCGGTGAGATAATCAGGTTGACTATTAGTACCCAGTAACGAGTTCGACCCTCACTTGGTGTCCTGTTCATTTCTTGCGCTGAAACTAAGCTAAACTCCCGGCATGAAGTAATGATTACCTACCACTAAGTAATGGGGTCAATCTTCATTTGCCAAAAAATAAACAAAGCTTAGACGATAACAACACATTCCTTGGGTACCCGACATGAGGTAATGGTTAACGAGCTATCTTGTATGACCATTACTACTAAGTAGCGATCTTGATCTTCATTGGGTACCCATAATTTTGCTCCATACTTGTGACCTTGCGGTAAATCTATCTATCTATCTATCTATCTATCTATCTATCTATCTATCTATGTCAGTCTTTTCATTATCTATCTATCTATCTATCTATCTATCTTTCTATGTCAGTCTTTTCATTATCTATCTATCTATCTATGCCAGTCTTTTCATTATCTATCTATCTATCTATCTGTCTGTGTCAGTCTTTTCATTATCTATCTATCTATCTATCTATCTATCTATCTATCTATCTATGCCAGTCTTTTCATTATCTATCTATCTATCTATGTCAGTCTTTTCATTATCTATCTATCTATCTATCTATCTATCTATCTGTGTCAGTCTTTTCATTATCTATCTATCTATCTATCTATCTATCTATCTATCTATATAACTATCTATCTTTCTATGTCAGTCTTTTCATTATCTATCTATCTATCTATCTATCTATCTATCTATCTATCTATCTATCTATCTATCCATCTGTCTGTGTCAGTCTTCATTATCTATCTATCTATCTATCTATCTATCTATCTATCTGTCTGTGTCAGTCTTTTCATTATCTATCTATCTATCTATCTATCTGTCTGTGTCAGTCTTTTCATTATCTATCTATCTATCTATCTATCTATCTATCTGTCTGTGTCAGTCTTTTCATTATCTATCTATCTATCTATCTATCTATCTATCTATCTATCTATCTGTCTGTGTCAGTCTTTTCATTATCTATCTATCTATCTATCTATCTATCTGTCTGTGTCAGTCTATTCATTATCTATCTATCTATCTATCTATCTGTCTTTGTCAGTCTTTTCATTATCTATCTATCTATCTATCTATCTATCTATCTATCTATCTATCTATCTATCTATCTGTCTTTGTCAGTCTTTTCATTATCTATCTATCTATCTATCTATCTATCTATCTATCTATCTATCTATCCATTCATATTCCAATCTGTCTATCTATCTAGTAGCGAGCTCAATCTATTCACATGCATATATCTATCTATCTATCGATCTACCCATATCTATCTATCTATCTATCGATCTACCCATATCTATCTATCTATCTGACATGGTTTTCTACAGCTTTGTTTCTCTACAGCAGTACTTGTGTTTTTAGTACCTCGCATTGATTTTTTGCCCCACACGTCCTTTTAACAATTTGGTCAAATTTGTTAAAATTGCTTTGACCCTTTACCTTTCTTACCTTGAATGCTGCGCCCTGTGTGTGTCAACTTCTCCAAGACTTCCTTCCTCATTGCGCCCCCCACCACACCTCAAAATTCCACTGTTTTTTCTCAGTGCAAGAATCGGCTTCCTGTAGTCCCTCTTCTTGAACCTTCCCCGCTATTCACATGCAATGTCATGCTATTCTCAACATTTGTCCGTAAAATAATATCCCGTTCGGTTCGAAGCTATTTCATTATTTGCAATCAAATTGTCCAAAGTCCTATACTAATTCGGTCGGTGAGACACCATTTTTGTGTGTTTTATTTGATTCTGATTACGTTCGATGTTCACAACATTGCATTCTCGATATGGGATTTACAAATGGTAGCTTAGACGTAGCACAAGTTCACTCGTGTGGCACACAGTGAGGAACGGACTTACAACTCAGTCATAATTGATCTAGCGAGATTTGTTAACCATTACAACACTCCGGAGCGCTCTAAATTGATTTACTAAGTATCTGCGTTGTGGTGTAATGGAATGAGAGCCGAGTTCGATTCCCAACCGAGTTCGTTATATTCACTTACGCAAATATACCCTTGGGAAAGGTATGAATCCATCTCTTCTCCTCCCAGCTATGGGTTGAATAGTAAGACAGATTGGATTCGATTCTTTAGCCTTGGTTGGCAATCAGTCTACCGCAGAAAGAAATGGCAACCGACAGAAAAATATTCCGCCTCGTCAGTCATGTATCGAAAGATATGCCAAAGTGATCATGTATCACATTTGTATCACGTATCATGTATCACGCGTAGCAGTTAACTGTCAGTTAGCTGTGTGCCATGCATGATACACGGGTAGGCGATCATGTATCTTCCGATACATGACTGACGAGGCAGATTTTTTCCCGCAATAGGTTGCCATTTCTTTCTGCGGTAGACCAGTTGCCATCCAAGGCTATAGAACCCGGTCTGTCCTGCTATTTACTCATAGCTGGGGGCGGGAAAGAAGAGGATTCATACCTTTCCCAAGAGTATTAATGTAAAGGATTCGACTGGAAAGTCAATCAGTCAGCTATGTGCCATGCGTGATACACGCTTAGACGATCATGTATCTTTCGATACATGACTGACGAGGCAGATTTTTCTCGCAGTAGTTTGCCATTTCTTTCTGCGGTAGACCAGTTGCCATCCAAGGCTATAGAACCCGGTCAGTCCTGCTATTTAGCCATAACTGGGGGGGAGAAGAAGAGCAGTCATACCATTCCCAAGGGTATTAGTGATTCGACTGGAATTCGAACTCGGCTCTCCGATTCCTCAAAGTGTTACTTAGGTGTAGTACATTGCCGCATATATGGTACACTTAGTGAAGATCAAACTTATTACTCAGTTTTAATGGATCTAAGCGAGACTTGTTAACCATTACAACGCCCGATAAGCTCCTCATAGTAATGATATTTATCGTATCTTTCAGATTTTTAAAGATGTCTCTGATTTGTTCCGAGGCTATCGTGTCTTGTAAGTTAACTTCGTGCCTGATATACAATAATAGTATGGATGGACTGCAAAAACAGTCGAGGCAATAACAGGAAGAAGAATTCTATTAGAAAACCGTGGCGGGCGTGGTGGACTGACAGTGGATAGGATCTCTGGGGAAGGAGGGGAAAAAGAAACATCATCCATATTAGTAGCACGGTAAGAGCGAAGGGTAGGGAACTTTAGAAGTGTTAAAGAAAAGGTGTGGTGTGCGTGACAGTGGGGTTCGGGGTCTGGAATGAAACCCCACGAGTAGAGGCGGAGGTGAACGCGAATGGATGAGAAACATCTTAAAGTACATACGACCAAATTTCTCTTTCTCTTTTCTTCGGAGTTTTTGTCTTTCACTTTTCCTTATATACACTTTGAGTTTCTTACTTCTCCTTCACCCCTAACGATTTTTTTTTATGGTGAGGGAGGCATTTTTTTAATCATACGCACATATTTTTTTCCAACAGCCGATATATCTTTTTCATGAAGCATTTATTTATTCTAGGTCTTTTTTTTTTATTTTTTTTATTTGACTCTTTCATTTTTTTTTTTTTTTTGTTCATTCTGTCGTTTAAAGTTTCTACTTTTGTCCTTTTTTTATCTCTCCTTTTTCTGGATTCTTTCTTTTTCTATTTCACTCATTTTTCTCCTTTAAATTTCTACCAATTTTTATTTCTTACGTTTTCCTATCAGTCTCTCTTTTCTCGTCATTTTCTTTCAGTCTCTCTTTTCTCGTCATTTTCTTTCAGTCTCTCTTTTCTCGTCATTTTCTTTCAGTCTCTCTTTTTCTCACGTTTTTCTTTCATTCTCTCTGTTCTCGTCATTTTCTTTTCATTCTCTCTTTTTCTCACGTTTTTCTTTCAGTCTCTCTTTTCCTCACGTTTTTATTTCAGTCTCTCTTTTTCTCGCGTTTATCTTTCATTCTCAATTTTCTCACGTTTTTCTTTCATTCTATCTTTTTCTCGCGTTTTTCTTTCAGTCTTTCCTTTTTCACTAGTTTTTTTCAGTCTCTCTTTTTCTCGCATTTTTCTTTTATTCTCTACTTTTCTCAAGTTTTTCTTGCAGTCTCTCTTTTTCACACGTTTTTCTTTCGGTCTCTCTTTTTCTTACGTTTTTCTTTCGGTCTCTCTTTTTCTTACGTTTTCCCATCAGACTCTCTTTTTCTCGCGTTTTTCTTTTAGTCTCTCTTTTTCTCGCGTTTTTCTTTTAGTCTCTCTTTTTCTCGCATTTTTCTTTTAGTCTCTCTTTTTCTCGCGTTTTTCTTTTAGTCTCTCTTTTTCTCGCGTTTTTCTTTTAGTCTCTCTTTTTCTCGCGTTTTTCTTTTAGTCTCTCTTTTTCTCGCGTTTTTCTTTTAGTCTCTCTTTTTCTCGCGTTTTTCTTTTAGTCTCTCTTTTTCTCGCATTTTTCTTTTAGTCTCTCTTTTTCTCGCATTTTTCTTTTAGTCTCTCTTTTTCTCGCGTTTTTCTTTCAGTCTCTCTTTTTCTTTCTATTTCCTTTCATTCACTCTTTTCTTAACTTTTCTTTCAGTCTTTCTTTTTCACACGTTTTTCTTTCGGTCTCTCTTTTTCTTACGTTTTCCCATCAGACTCTCTTTTCTCGCGTTTTTCTTTTAGTCTCTCTTTTTCTCTCGTTTTTCCTTAAGTCTCTCTTTTTCTCACCTTTTTCTTTCCTTCTGTTCTTTTGCAAGCATTTTTTTTTTTCAGTCTCTAAATCCTCCCTTTTTTCCTTTCACTTTCCTTTTCTTCTATTTTTCTTTCATTGTCACTTTTTTTCTTTCAATTTCGCTTTTTTCTCTCGTTCATTTGAGCGCGTGCTGATCATGTAATGGATCGTGGCTCACAATGAGAAATTGGGGAAGCTGTGTTCCAATTCCAGTCGGGTTCGTTACATTCACACACACGCGCGCAGATGCCCTTGAGAACGGTATAAACCCATCTCCTCCACCCAGCTATTGGTTAAATTATTAGGGCTTTTATCGGAAAAAAAAAATCATTGCAATTCCTAAAAAGAAAAAATATTTTTACAATCCTCAAAATATATTTCGTCTTTAAATAATCCACCGAGGGTTGATAAGCTGTAAAAAAAAACAAAAAAAAACAAAAAAAAAAAAAAAACAAAACAAAAAATCAAATAATCAATTACCCCAATGATTTCCTTTTTATAATATATTCTATGTCTTTTATTTTATTCGACGCCAAACCCACCCCCGCCCCACCTTTCAGCTGTTATATTTTCCCTTCCTTCCTGGTCACACACACTCACGCGCATGTGCGCAACTTTTCTCTCTCTCTCTCTCTCTCTCTCTCTCTCTCTCTCTCTCTCTATCTATCTCTCTACCCCTCTTTCTCGTTATTTTATTTTTCTCTCTTCTCTAATTGCTTTCATTCTCTCTCCTTGATTGCATTTCTTTCTCTTGAACACACACAGGCAGCCATTTTTTTTTTATATATCTTGTTTTGCTTACATGTCCCCCTCTTCTTTGACACCCTCCTAAATCTCTTGTATCTCTTCTCACTCCTCTCTCGTTTCCCTTCATCTATTTTATTGCCGTTTGTCGACCTGCCTACTTAGCCCAGTCAGTTGATGTTTGTTTACCTACCTACCCTGGTCTGTTGATAGAATTCATCCTCTCACCGGCTCCAACGGCATATAGCAGAATACCGTATTTAAAGTGGGAATCCCGTGAACAGTGGCGATTCTGCAACTCTGTAAGTAAGGGGTGGCACTTGGTGGGGGGGCGAGATTTTCCTGTTGAGAGGGTGGCAAATTCAAGCGGCGTCTTTATTTTCATACTACACCACTATCGTATACACAAGTTACGAATGAGTGTATGTTACTTTATTAAATTAACTTTTCATTCATAGTAGTGGAGTTCTAATCTATTCTTGCCCTTCCGCACCTCTCAAGCTGTCGGACCACAAGAGAGGCTAACTTCAAAACAAAATCAAAGGGTTAATACTAACGTCGGTACTAGCAGAACAGTGTAATTTGTCTGCTCTGATGTTTTCCTATACAACTTTAAAAGGGGGGGGGCAACCAAGGGACCAGCCAAAATTGGGTGTGGTCATTGGTCTCTTGTGCTCACCCCCCCCACTGTAGAATCGCCACTGCCCGTGAATATATGTTGATTGATTGAACGACCACAGTCAGGGTCATAGAGTTATTGTAAACCCTTCGATCCTTTCGTTCGCTGCCTAACATGTGCTTCGCCAGGGCGACATACGGGTTTTCGAATTCGTTTTGTTCTTCTGTCGGATTTGTTTCCGACCAAAGCTGAAGGGCCCAGCCTCCTCTACTATTTACTTACTAGGAGCAGAAGAGATGGACGACGGTGTCATGCTGTATTATAAAGTAAACGACCACTAAAATCGTTAACTATATCAGACTACTTTATGTTGAGTGATTGTCCTTGAAACTAGAACTGTAAAGGTCGCTAGGGGGTGTGCCGTTGGCTGACTATAAACTTGCCACTAATCACGATGACTATCAGTTTATTTTGAATGCTGCCATATATAGTCTGGTGCTCCCGCTGTTCATCTCGAGGTCCTCGACAAAATCCAGAGACGGATATGCAACGAGGTTGGTCCTGATCTAGCATTTCGACTACAGTCACTTTCTCACAGACTTTACCCAAGGAACTTAAAATAAGCGTCCCAAGACGATTAAACGATTATATTTGAGAAAAGAATGCTTCAGACGAGGATGCTGAGGATGATTGATACTGAAGAACAAAATTGTATTTGTTGTTAAAAGTGACGGTTTATTCTTGTTATTTTTATGCTGCCTTTTGAAGTTCTTATAGTTGTATATATAAGAGCTGAAAATGTCTAAAAATTTCATTTTTTTTTTTAAATTAGCGCCCTCTAGAAATAACATTTTTTAAAAAATAAAAGACTAGTGCAGTGCTACTTAAAATGGTGGTCCGCGGACCGGTGCCGGTACGCGAACCATCAGCTACCGATACGCGACCAGTGTCCAGGCCATGCTAAGGAATCATTTGTAAAGATTAAGGTTATATAATTTTTGTTTTTGTCTTAATAAACTGCTTATTTCCTTATTGCTTTTTATATGTTTTGGCATTGAATTATTTTTCGTCTACCGGAAAGAAAGTTCTCTGTGTCGGGCCAGAGGGTTTTTCTCGCCTGAGTCCATCCTTCACATCAACCATTCGTTCTTTTAATAGAATATTGCTGCCATATATGGTCTGGTGCTCCCGCTCTTCATCTCGAGGTCCTCGACAAAATTCAGAGACGGATATGCAACGAGGTTGGTCCTGATCTAGCATCCCGTCTACAGTTGCTATCTCACAGACGTTCTGTGGATTCCCTCTGTCTTTTCTACAAGTACTTTCACGGTAACTGCTCTGACGAGCTACTATCGCTGGTTCCCTGACTGCGTGAATTTAAGCGTGCTACTAGGTTGGCATCTTGGTCCCACCCTTTCACTCTCCAAGATGATCTAGGGATGTCTTAACTTTATTTGGGTGACGAATATGTTTTCATACCATTGTATCTATGCGTTGAAACACCGGTTCTCGCATGATCACCGAAGTTAAGCAACATTGAGCCTGGTCAGTACCTAGATGGGTAAACACTTGGAAAGATCAGATGATGTAAATGATGTAATGGATGA
>OZ038510.1:29442619-29467619 GCA_964036315.1 Acanthosepion esculentum | reverse complement strand
ATGCTGGGATTTCTTCCTAATCAGAATTTCAAACACAACTTTGATGTAAAGAACCCCACACTTATTAAAAGAAAAAGTAGCTTGAAAGTGCCGCTATCGAATCTTATTAAAACATAAATCTGCGCCCAAGATATTTTCAAATACAATAGAATCCCTGACAACCGGACTAAGAAGGCTTTCCGGATATGAGGAATTGGTTACAAAGTCCCGGATATGAGGGATTCCGGATATGAGGGATTCCGGATATGATGAATTGGTTACAAAGTCCGGATATGAGGGGTTATATTTAGATTAAAATAAAAAAACTGAAATCAAGTTTAACATTTATTTTCAATGTTTTATAGTAAACAAAATAAGCTAATGGTGAGTGTAATATAACGGAATTGATTTTAAGGAAAAAGAAATAAATTATGTAATGTTAATGAAAATTCATTAAATTAAGTATGCCACGTATGCAAAACAAATAATGTAACGAGGATTTTTTAATCGCTGTTACATGATTCTTTCTCTTCTAATGTCATTCTCAACTTTATCCGCATTTCGTTTTTTATCTGTTCTTGAAATTTTTTAAACGAAAGATACTTTTTAACTCTGCGTGCTTTATTGCAATCGTCATAGCTGAATGCTGGCTTTCTTTCCATAAAACTGATAACGTTTTCAATAGCTACTTCAATTTCATTCAAGATTTCATCACAATCATGTTTTATTTCCTTGTTCATTGTAAAGTGTGAACGCTGGAGAATAGTTTCTTTGGAAGATTTTATATAATACAGTGTTCACTTTCCTATGCTGAACTCAGCCATTAGTTACAATGAACTTTCACCAGCGTCGAGTCTGTTTAAAATGTCCACTTTTTGCGATAATTCCAAAGTTGTTCTTTTCCTCTTATTCCCGTCATGTTTTGCACATTAGGGTGAAATAAATATAAGCTCCTGACCTCAAGTGGAACTCATATATCCGATCTATTGCTAAAGATGCTGTAATGATAGATGGGTGTTCTCTTAAGCTGACTCTTTTTCTTGAACGTCTCTTGGGACTCAAGCTCTTCCCAGACCTCAAGTGGAACTTATATATCCGATCTATTGCTAAATATGCTGGAATGATAGACGGGTGTTCTCTCAAGCAAGTTCCATATCTTGAACGTCTATTGCAGTGATTCACAAACTTTTTTGAAATCGGGGAGCACTTGAAATCCTACCAATAATTGTAGACGTACTATATACAAATTTCGGGAAAATATGTTATAATGAAGTCAAATATTGCAGAAAAGAAATAATGCAATAAAAAATACAATATGAATCATACGTTAAGTTTATTCATTCTTATGTTGATGAGAAACATGAGTCTGATGAGTCTTAGCAGTTTCTTTAATGTTTGGACGTATATTTGATAGGCAAACTCTCATTTCCTCCTCAATATGTTGAAGAGTTCCTCTCTTTTTGCACTTAAATGTGGTGAGAGCAGAAAAGCCTATTTCACATAAACATGAATGAGACGGATACCGAAATATAATAAAGTATATTTATTTTTTATATCTGGACACATCTAAATCTGAAATGCCAGGGCACACCTAGACATCTTCCAGGGCACATCAGGGCGCTCAGGCGCACCATTTGAGAACCACTGGTGTATTGGTACTCAAGCTCTCCCCGGACCTCAAGTGGAATTCATATATCCGATGTATTGCTAAAGATGCTGGGGAAATGTTTGGTTCATTGTACCACTCCAGTAAGTATCTGACTCCCTCTGCTATACTCTATCTTTACACGAACAAGTTCAGACCAAAAGTGGAGTATTGCTGCCATATCTGGCCCGGAGCTGTCCAATCCTCACTTCAAAAGCATCTACACATACTTGTGGGTGATGGATTATTTTTCACCCCACATCCCATTTCCCCACAGATGAAATGTCACGTGCCTCTCGCTGCCCTATTGCTATTCCCGCGGCATATGTTCTGACGAGCTAGACTCCTTAGTCTCACAACCCCTGACCTTTACAACTGGGACCCGCCATGCCACGTACACAAGAATGAATCATCTACATTCCCTTTGTATTCCATGAGTAAGGAGGAAGATCCATTCGGACAGCTTCTTCTCAAGAACTGCTGTTTTTTTTTGGTGCAGACTCTCGACAGGATGACAATCACTACAATCTTTACCTTGGGGTACTACCAAGTGGTGTAATGGTTAGCAAGCTTGTCTTGCTAGAGCAATACAAATGAAGAGTGAGTTCGATCCTCACTTGGTGATCCATACTTTCAGCCTTGTGCCACCTCTAAGATACATTTAGAAAACCACCACTACAATCTTGACCTATTCAAGTCTAATGTTATCCGTTATCTTTCCTGTATACACTAATGAATTTCAGTAGTCCTTGGTATGACGATAAACTACATCCGGCAGCAAAGCCTCTGATGTGGAAGTTTTGAGTAGTGTTCCCAGGTTCATCAAGATCCGGGGAGTATCACCTGTTAGGCGGGGGGGGGGGTCCCAGCTACGTGCAAAGAGTCAGCCCCCAAACACAAACCGTCTCACTGTCTATGAGAAAAAGAGCACCATGACGCATTTCACTCCGCCAGAAATCTGTAAAACGGCATGCTGAACTGCTTGGCATTCGCACCAGAAGCTCCAAAACAAACATTTCAGAGTGTTTGAGTGTCAATCTGAGGATAGTGCAGAGGATTCGGAAAGAGTTGGATGAGTCTAATGGTGATTACGAAGTTGGATGAATCTAACGGTGATCACTCTAATCATTCTGATAAGAAAAGAACTCCTGAATTTGTTGGTGAAGGCATCAGAGACCTACATCCATTGCCTTGAAGTGGTAGTGCTGCCCTGGGTCAAGTGGGTGGCTGCTGGAAGACCCTGTGTCTGTCAACAGGACTCTGCACCATGCCACACATGCAGGATAACCCAGTCAGGGCTGTCAGACTATTTCTGAAATCACATTAACCCTTACATCTGAACAGCCCCCTGATTTTTATGTGTGGGGCGCAGTTAAGGGAGAGACCAACAAAACTCCTTGTAACACCAAAGATGAACTGAAGGAAAGAAATATGGCGGCAGGAGATTCCGAAATCGTCCGGAGGCTGTGGTTGAAGCCTATGGCGATTTTATTGAATAAATTTTTCTCTTTAGTATTTCAAGATATTTTTGTGTAATTTTGGTAAATATAGCTGTTAAAATGAGATGTCAATATTATTTTCATTTTTTTGTAATTTAGACGACAATTTATTCATCGCACCCTGTATATGCAGGTGAAGCCGTAAAAATTCCATAAAAATATTTAGATTTCGGCATTAAATAACCCGTAGAGGTGTTGATATGCCACTAGAGATATAATTCAAAAAAATAACCAGCAGTCTTTACTTTACGGTCAGGTGCTTGTAATAAGTGCAGATGTTATAACAAAAGCAAGGAATTCATTGGAGTTATTTGGCAGAAGTATTCAGAAATGGCTTGAAAATCTGACGTATGACTTCCTAAGTATAAGGAGAAACCATTTTTAGGGTGTTCGAGCACTCCACGGCACTAACAGAGAGTTAATGTTATTGCTTTCAAATATATATTTTTTTTCTTTTATTTTCCAGACCCCACACATCAAGCAACACAGTTCATCTTCATTCTCAGTTCTCGAAAACAGATCACATGGAAAATACGCCTACCAAATATCAAATATACTGCGGGTAAACATCTCATCGTGGTAAGTAAACTATTTTTTTTTTTTGTCTGCCGTATTTTTTAATACTTTCACAGCAGCTTTTTGTATGGATATTTTTTATATATCACACGAGGATCTGTCTTCTTAAAGTAAACTATAATGAAGAACGTCCTCAATTGAACGGATCCTTTAGATCTTAAAAAAGACAATCCATCAGAGCCTATTGACTGGCGTTAAAAAAATCACAAAATGCTTTAACAAGTAATAGAAACAACATTACTTGTAGCCTTCCAACAGCAGCAACAACACAAATGGATAGCACATGAAACTAGATGGGAAAATAATGATATAATCAAGATGTTTATCTTCTACACTACTTTAAACAAAAGACCCGGAAGGAAACGCCCTTCAATACTAGAAAGAATGATATTAATTAGTGAACTTGAGAATTTTCGGGAAAAAAACTGTTAAAGAAAAGATTTTCTAAATTTGAATCAATTTATGCCTTTCTCAAGAATGAATAATATATAATTTTTTATTATTTACTTTATTTATATTTGGACTATTGTCTTCATCTTTGTTGTTGTTATCACAACGTTTTGGTCGTTAGGCTTTCCGGTCTTCATCAGGTGTATATCGATCTGGTTAACCAATAGATGAATGTCTGATAGTGCAAATAATCATAACTCCTCATCCTAGAAATTCAGACAGAAATAAGTTTTTATATTTCATTTTTCTGGTAACTGTTTTGATGAGCTTTCCTCTTCGGTATCATGACTTTATGAATTAAAGCTCTTTATTAGATTGGCAGTTAGGTTTCATCATTTTATATTTGAAATTGCTCGATGTAACTGTAAGTTTTATGCTAATAATTTCTTCTCTTGCGATTCTCGTTTGTGGAACACTCTTCTTGGGTAAACACCGGTTTTTTTTAATATTTCTGGTTATCGCGAGATATTTTATTGTTGTGGTGGATTATTATTGTTGTTAAAATATTTAAATTAATTGTAGTTTAATTTTAGATTTGAATTTAGGGGTAAATGTTCATTTTAACACCCGAGCGCTAATATCCCTTCAATTTTTTCCGTGCAAATGTATATGCTGAACTCAAATCAACAATTAGATATTGAAGAAACCTACCTTTTTGGATGTTAACGACCCGAAAAAAATCGGACTTTTTCCTGGTCTTTCCTCAGCCATTACCGCCTTATTGATAAGTAATATAGTGCTGACAATTTCCTGCGTAGTTATAAAATTTGACCCTATTACTTCCCTAAACAGGAAGTTATTCAAGAAATTAGTACGCGCTTCCGTAAAGAAGCAATTATTTAATTTAATGTTTTTTATTTTTCTTTAGGGTTAGGAGTAAAGGTTGGGGGAGGTGTTTTCTTTCTGTTTAATTTAATGTTTTTTTATTTTCTTTAGGGTTAGGTGTAAAGGTTAGGGGAGGTGTTTTCTTTCTGTTTTTAAAAACTAATGAAATAATAGAATCAACCCTTCTACTTTACCAAGTTTGTGCATTAATGTTTGTATTATTTTTATATCTTTGAAAGTTAACTTTCTTCTTCAAAAAAAAAAAATTACTTTGTTCTTCTTTTATTTGTCAATGTTTACATATATTTGAATGAAAGTTAACTTTCTTCTTAAATTAAGTACCAAAAAAATCGCTTTCCGGAAGCGTGTACTAATTTCTGAAAGAAAATAGTGCCGCAGTGAATGATGCTCGGGTGTTAAAGTGAAAATTTACCAATTTAGGCCCAGACTAACATTTAAGATTGAGACTAAGGTTGGAAATGAAAATTATAGATTTTAATTTGAAGAGACGCTGTTATCAAAACGAACAAATAGGAAAAACGTTTGGAAATCAAAGGGGAGTAACTCTATTTTTTCAATGAAAGTCAGTGAAGTAATTAATAATATTATTAATATTATTAATATTAATAGTAAACTCAATAAAAAATAGTGATATCAATAATAATAAAATATGGCGAGAGACAATTTATATTTTTTTATATTTTACAGTTCCTTCACTTGCATTTCTCGTTTGTGGAACACTCTTCCGCCATCGTTCTTTTCAATCAACTTTGATCATCAAAAATTTAAATGCAATGTTTTTTCTTTTCTGTCTGCTTAAATTCTGTTCTTTTACTGTCTTCTCTCCTTAATAATGCTTTTTTTTTCTCATATCCTTTCGCACTCAGTAACCCCTTACTGCTTAGTGGTTTTATCACCTGGCTCGGGATGAAATGATTAACACACACACACACACACACACACACACACACACACACATATATATATATATATATATCAAGGAAGACACCATATTTTATTTAACCCAAGTACTTTCTATCTTTTCCAAGATCATCTTCAGGGGTAAATGACAAAGACAAAATTATTGTAACTGCAATAAAATCTTAGTAAACCACTGGAAATAACAGTATAAAAATAAGTAGACACAATATATCTATATTATTCAATTAAACATGTTTGAAATGAAGATACGCTGCCTATATATATATATATATATATATGTGTGTGTGTGTGTGTGTGTGTGTGTGTGTGTGTGTGTGTGTGTGTGTGAGGAGTCGCAGAGCCGAGTTCGAATTCCAGTCGAATTTATTATATTCACTTACGTGCGTATTATATATATATATATACCTTGGGAAACGTATCCATCGTCGTCTTCTCACTCCGGCTATGGGTAAATAGCAGGACAGATTGGGTTCTATAGCCTTGTATCACAACTGATCCAGGAGAAGGACAAATCTGAATTCAAAACCTGTGGAGATTTGTTTGGGGGCCCTGTGGCATGTAGTGCACCAGGTCTCTGCATTCGGCCCTTCAAACAGTGCGGTTGGTTCTGCACAATGCCTTCACCACTATAATCAAATCACATGTGCTGGTGTCTGGGCTATCGGTTCCTCCGAACGAAGCTGCTTGACCCTCATATGTCGAATACGACTGGAGAGTCCACTATATATATATATATATATATATATATATATATATATATATATATATATATATATATATATATATATGAGAGAGAGAGAGAGAGAGAAAGAAAAGATTAAGTAACATTCCGGAAAAGAGGTAACACTTTTCTCTTGGAATTGTCTTTAAAATTATTTAATCACCAGTCACTTACCATTGCTTGAAGAGGTGTCTATATTCCTCAGATGAGGTATTATGTACACTATTTACATTATTCGGACTATTGTCCTCATCTTTGTCGCCATATTTATTACAACGTTTCGACCGTTGTACGCTCCGGCCTTCTTCAGGTGGTTGGAATGTCGAACTGAACCCTTTATTTCGCTCACTGGTCCACATGGCACAGTGGATAAAGGCGTTGGTTAGATCCAGTGACAAGACCCAATGAGTGAGAGTTCAATACCCGGTTAAGACAGTGGAGAACTTGGAGAGGGGAATTAACAGGAGACATCCATTAAACATGGCACGTGGAACTAGAACAGTCTACCCTAGTGAGCGAAATAAAGGGTCCAGTTCGACATTTCAACTACCTGAACAGCCGAAAGGTTGTAATAAATATGGCGACAAAGATGAGGACAGTAGTCCGAATAATGTAAATAGTGTACGAAAGCTACTGTGTAGTGATTTCAACATTTTTTGTTATAATATCTTATAATAATAATAATAATAATAATAATAATAATAATAATAATAATAATAATATGTGTATGTGTGTGCGTGTGTGTGATGTGTGTAAGTAAAAAAAAATATCCGTGATCCTTCATCTGAAACCCTTTTGTTGATTTTATTCATAAAAGCTTCCTTTTCAACCTCTGCGGCTCTGACTCTACTGTCACCAGCGACAAACTCACCGCTTATCATTCCAATTGCATTTGGGTATTGCTTAATTAATTCTACACATAAATGTTTTATTTTTTTCAATTTTGTTTTCACACTTAAGTGAATAAGCCAAAAAGTCGATTTTGTTTCTTTTGCTTTTATCATATTTTTTTACGTACATTTCTTTTTATCTTTTTTTAATTTTCAAACCTCTTTCACCAGAACACTGAACCCCGAAGAACAGGTCACTAAGTGTTTGCTAGTACATTGTCACAGCATTTAGTACCGTGACGTTTTCAAACATCTCATTTAAAACATATATAGATATATCATTTTAGTGCTTTCTTTTCTTGAGTTTTCTTTCTGGTGTTTATAGGATAAGTAAAAATGAAAAAAAAATAATATTTTGAAAAGTCAAATTAATGAGCCAGTAGATACTAAAATCCAGACATTTTTAAATTTCAAAAGTTCAAATATGTAAAAATAAATTTTATTTTATCTTCAGTAAACAAAATTGCGTGTAGTTGACAGCAGTAGTTGTTTTGTTTTACGAATGGATACTTTTCAATAGGTTTTTTTTCTGAATCGGTAGCACCCCAAGCAAGTCAGTACTAGCATGCAAGGTGTGAGGGAATTAGGAACAGAAACATTATTAACAAGGAGAAAAAGAAAAGAGCAATCAGGAGGGCATACATAGCGACTGACATTGCATTTCAATTTTTACAGATTAAACTTGACCGGGAAGCATGAAGTATAATAATGATAGGCGAAAGTACACTGTTGAAACTGTTAGATGTAGACGTCTCTTCGACTCCAATAGCTTCATGTCTCGCACCTCTCGCCTGTGGAACTCCCTTCCTTATTCCTGTTTCCCTGACAAATATAATCAACTATTTAAGTGTAACGTCAATCGACATCTCCAGTTGGCTTGATCTATCCACTTCCCTTCTCCACATCCTTTCCCCTTTCATTCCTATCTGCTCTCGCTCCAAATCTTCTGTACCCCGCTTGCCTTGATCGATCCACTATATTTCCTCTACCACTCCTATCTGCTCTTCCTCCAAACCTTCTGTAACCCCTTGCGTGCTATTGGCTTTCAGCCTTGCCTGGGGTGAAAAGCTTAAAAAAAAAAATGTATGAGTTGTCAGAGGACTCAAGAGAAAATTCACTTATCATCGGAAGATTATCCCGGAATTAAACACCAAGGCTAAGGGAAAGTTAACCGGAACAGAGAATTTATTTTACTAATGCCAGAATTTAAGTTTCTTTCGCAAAGTGTACTTGGAATGAACACAGTGAGATCGCATTCCCTACTAAGAAAGGAATGAGTGCCTTTTTTTAAAAAAATCGGTATCAGCCCAAGCAAGGTAATACAGCCACTATCACGCATTGGGGTTCCGTGGGGGTTAGAGCAATTAGGAACAGAAACATTATAAACAAGGAGAAAGAGAAAAGAGCAATCAGGAGGACAGTAGATAGCGATTGGCATTGCATTTTAATTCTTGCAGATTAAAGTTGGTTGGAAAGCATGGAACCGGAAGGAAGTTCCACAAATGAGAAGTGTGAGAAAAGAAACTCTCAGCATAGAATTTACGGCTACATCTAGCCAGCTGATCAACTGTAACTTGATGAGACCTAGACACCAGTCTAGTACTGCGATTAAATTCCAAAAGTCTAGGTATCATAACGAAGAGCTCATCCAAACAATTACCATGAAAATATTTATAAAAAAAGTCACAGAGAAGCAAACTTATGGCGGTGGGTAATTGACTGAAGCCGAACCGCCAGATCAGGACCAATATTTTCATGTCTATGGTGTACAAGGCTAAAATTTCATTCTACTTGCTGATCGCTTACTTGGGAATAGTGTCTACGAATGAACACATAGGCACAGCAGTTATCCATAATTAGCGCATAGTTCAGGGGTCATCAATATGGGTAGTATCGACATCCTAGAAGGTGATTTGAGTTTTACAGGGGACGGATGTTTGTTTCGAAGCATAAAAAGGCGCATAAAAGCTGTTCATATTAAATGGATGTACAAAGACTTTATATGTTTTTAGAAAATAGTAATGAACAAATATTCGGGTAGCTTAACGGTTATCGATGTTGGGAGTGAAATCGCTGAACCGAATTTAAATTCCATCTAGGTCAGAGCACACACACAGCAGCAGTGGGGTTTACGGCAGTCGGGGGCAAACCTTTTCGAACAGTGGGCCGCATGAGGCGTTGTCCATACTAAGGTGGGCCGCAGTACTAAAAACAACAAAGATCAAAGTAATTTATCATTAAAAGATAAGGCAGCCATTTTCCCAAGAAAAGAACATGCGCATAAGCATCTATCTTAGAAATGGAGAAAAATCGAGTTTTTTTTTCTTTGGAGAAAAGATTCTTTCTATAATAATAAAAAAAAAACTAAATTTTCTTTTTAGAATATTATCACAGATGACAGTAATTAATATACAATTTCGTGTTCTTTTTTAAGTTATTCATTTGACGATGCAAAAAACACTTTTTAATAGAAATTTATTTATTCTCTATCGCTTCTGTTATCATCTCCATTTATGAGGAGATGGTCTGGCACAGGCATGGGTAACCTTTTTCAAACGGTGGGCCGCACGAGGCGGAGTTCATCATAAGGTGGTCTAGGGACCATAACTAAGAGCTCATCCGAACAGTTACCATGAAAATATTTATAAAAAAAAAAAATAAACAGAGAGGTAACCTTACGGCGGTGGGGAATTGACGGAAGCCGACCCGCCATCAGGACCAATATTTTCATGTGTATGGTACTAGGCTAAAATATCATTCTACTTGCTGATCACTTACTTCGGAATAGTTTCTACGTATGAATGAACACATAGGCACAGCCGTTATCCATAATTAGCGCAAAGTTCAGGGGTCATCAATATGGGTAGTATCGACATCCTAGAAGGTGATTTGAGTTTTACAGGGGACGGTTGTTTGTTTTGAAGCATAAAAAAAAACGCATAAAAGCTGTTCATATTAAATGGATGTACAGTGTAACCCGGATATAAGAGAGTCGTCGGGACCGGAGAAGAAATCTCTTATATCCGGGTTTCTCTTATATCCGGATTTGGTCAATTATATATACATTAACACAGGCTCTAATTTGGGACCAGAGAAAATCTCTCTTATATCCGGGTACATGTATATATATATATATATATATATATATATATATATATATATATATATATATATATATACAGTGTAAACCGGATATAAGAGAATTGTCGGGACCGGAGAAGAAGTCTCTTATATCCGGGTTTCTCTTATATCCGGGTTTGGTCTATTTTGTTTAGGTAAGTATGGCTCTAATTTGGGACCAGAGAAAACCTCTCTTATATCCGGGTTTCTCTTATATCCGAGTTTCTCTTATATCCGTGTTTCTTATATCCGGGTTACCCTGTACAAAGACTTTATATAAGTTTTTGTGCATCCACTTCATATGAATATTATTTAATGAAAATTAAAAACAGTGTAGGGAAAGATTTAGAAGAAAAAGAATTATTTTAGTAAACCCAAAATTTATGTTTCTTTCGCAAAGTCCATTAGGAATGAACACCGTGAGGGCACATACCCTAATAAGGCATGAATGACTTTTTTTTTTTTAAATCTGTATCACCCCAAGCAAGGTAATACAGTCACTATCACGCAATGGGCTTACAGAGTGTGGGGAGAATTAAGAACAGAAACATTAGTAACGAGGGGAAAGACGACAAAAGAACGATCAGGAGGACAGTAGATAGCGATTGACATTGCATTTAAATTTTTTGCCGTTTAAAGTTGATTCGAAAGCATGGAGCCGGGAGGAAGTTCCACAAGCGAGAAGTGTGAAATAAGAAAGTGTTAGCATAGAAGTTACGGCAACATCTAGCTAGCTCAACTCTAAATGGATGAGATCTCGCTGCCAGTCTAGTACAGTGCTTAAATTCATACAGTCTAGATACCATAGCAAGGAGCTTATCCAAACAGTTACCATGAAAGTATTTATAAAAAAGGCAGAGAGAGGCAACCTTTAAGTGCCTTGACAAGGAATCCGATTATATTGGAAAGTAAATATTTGTTGCTTATCGTCTTATACGATCGTCTTCAGGTATTTTACATAATTCCCCTACCTGAAGACGATCGTATGAAACGATTGAAAGCGAAGCTAGTAGTAAAAAAAAAAAAGACCTGATAAAACCGGAATTTATAAACAAGGATCACACCATTCATTAACGGATACGAGGTTGATGTATTTTATTATTAAAAATTGTTTGCGAGAGTGATTCTTGCCATATCATTAACGTCATTATCTGCTTTTCGTATGAATGATTTGCGTATATATATATATATATATATATATATATATATATATATATATATATATATATATATATATATAGTGCTGTTCGGTAAAAGTGACTCACCTGATTTTTTTTAATTAAAATTTTTTTCGCCTAGTATTTTTGGGGTCAAACTATTTTTAATCTTACTAATATAAAAAAAAAACCTTCCCGAACACCTAGTAAAAAAGTTTACTCACCCTAAGGTATTCTATTCATAAGTATAAATTGGGATATAAATGAGATTCAGGAAAAAACTCTGTGCAAAAAAAGTGACTCACTTATTTCCTGCAACTAGTAATCAATAGAAACATAACCGAACAGCTTTAAATAAAGAATAATAGAGGTATAATTTATCTATAATAGGTAATATAGTTCAAAATATTTAATAATCTATGGGTCCTCATTTATTTTGAATAACCTTTTCAACCCTTTTTGCAATTGACTTGATTAGGTTCTGGCAAATCTCATCTCCAAGCATTGAATTCCATTCGGATATGAAATTCACAATCAAATCATCTTTGTTGCTCAACAGCTTTCTCAAGAGCCTGTACTTTATAATGCTCCATAAGTTTTCTATGGGGTTGAGGTCAGGAGATTGGGGTGGCCATGTCATAACACTCACCTGCTTCTCATCAAAGTATTTCTTCATCAATTTTGATTTGTGACAGGGAGTATTATCCTGCATAAAAATGAGCTTGGTGGGGGTCGATTTGCACCCTTTCAGCAGAAGGGAGCAGACAAGACTCTAACATTCTCTTGTACTGCTCGCTCCTGTGGGTCTTTTCAATAGGTTTTAAGAAACCAGTTCCATGAAAAGAAAAGCATCCCCAGAAATTATACTGAACGGATGCTTGACAGTACTTACTGCTAAATTCAAAGAACTTTCAAAGCTTCTTCGGATTTTAGATCGCTTATCTTTTGAATTTAGTTCACTTTCGTTTCATCGGAGAAAAGAACATTTAGTAAAAAAAAAATCAGGTGAGACACTTTTATCGAACAGCACTATATATATATATATATATATATATATATATATATATATATATATATATATATATATATATATATATATATATATATACCTTGGCTAGCAACCTGTTTCTTAGGCTCTTAGTTCAAGAACTGGTCACTCATAGATGATCAAATCCAGGGCCTAAACTATTGAGATAATCTCCACGAATAAGCTTATCTGGCCAGGAATTATATTAATCCCCTTATTAATGTTCTGTTCTTTTTTCTTTTTTTTTAATGTGTTGCCTTTCACATTGAAGATTTTATATTTTTAATCAGGCTAATCATTCAATTTTGTGGTATGATTGAAAGGGCTGGATTCCTCTGAGAGATTTGGATTAGAAAAGGAGAAACTGCCTGATGGATTAAGTAAATACGATGAAAAAATGGTGGGGGAAATTATTTTTTTTATTTTCTTGACTTGTTAACAGTCAAGTAATCAATACCTTTGTTTTTTTTATCTGTTGTTATCATCACTTTCTCAAATTAGATTCAGCACAAGTTTACAAGCATGAGGCACCTAGTGAGGATCATATATCTATTCAAATGTAGGCAGTTACAAAGGTTAGTTCAGTTTTGGTCAAAGGTCACAAGCATGGGGCACCTAGTGAGGATCAAATTCTCTACTCAGAAGTAGATATTTACAAAGCTTAGTTTAGTTTGGTGAAAGGCAACGAGCATAGGGCACCCAGTGATGTTCAAATTCTCTACTCAGAAGTAGATATTTACAAAGCTTACTTTAGTTTGGTGAAAGGCAACGAGCATAGGGCACCCAGTGATGTTCAAATTCTCTACTCAGAAGTAGATATTTACAAAGTTTAGTTTAGTTTGGTGAAAGGCCACAGACACGGGCATACAGTTAGAGTGAAATACTCTACACAGAAATAGGCATTGACAAAGTTTTATTTAGTTCTTGTGAAAGGGCATTAGCATGGGGCTCCCAGTATGGATCAAAGTCTCTACTCAGAAGTATGTATTTATAAGGCTTAGTTCAGTTTTGGTCAAAGGTCACAATCATGAGGCACCTAGTGAGGATCAAATTCTCTACTCAGAAGTAGGTACTTATACAACTTAGGTCAGTTTTGATGAAAGGCTACAAACATGGGGCACCCAGTGAGGATCAAATTCTCTACTCAGAAGTAAGGTATTTATACAGCTTAGGTCAGTTTTGATGAAAAGCTACAAACATGGGGCACCTTGTGAAGATCAAATTCTCTACACAGAAATAGGTTTTTATAATGCCTGGTTCAGTTTTGGTGAAAGACCACAAACATCGGGCACTTAGTGAGCAGCAAAGAAATGTATTTCTAATGATCTAACTATACAGTTGTATTGCAAAATATCTTACTACAGAAATTAATTACGAGCTATCTTACTATAGTGTTGCATTGGAAATTACTATAGTTATTAATTAGAAATTATTGTAAAAATTCAGTGTAATTTATTGTAGAAATTCAATGGAAATTATTTGATTGGGGATAATAATTGAAAATTATTGCACTATGGTATTGCATTGCAATTATCTTATAAAGATTCATTGTCAAATTATTTTACTACGGAGCTGCATTGGAAATTACTATAGAAATTAATTAGAATTTATTGTAGAAATTCGATGGAAATTATTTGACTGTAGATATTCAATATAACATATGTTACTATGGCATTGCATTGTAAATTATGTTACTATAGAATTCATTGCAAATTATATTACTATAGTGTTGCATTTGAAATTACTATAGAAATTAATTAGAAATTATTGTAGAAATTAATTAGAAATTATTGTAGAAATTAGATGAAAATTAATTCAGTGAAGAAATTCAATGGGAATTTTCTCATTATACATTGAAAATTATCTTACTACAGAAATGTATTGTAAGTTAATTTACTATAGAATTTCATTGCACATTTTTTCTTGTGGCTTTGCTATTTGAGCACTACAATCGTAACCTCTTCAAGACGAGTATCAACCGTTATCTATCCTATATATTCTAATAATCTACAAATCTATCGTCCATAAAACAACCCCATTATATTGTTTCTGAACTTTGTATTAGGGAACTTTGTATTACGTGCTAATACCCTTGGGAAAGGGAAAGGTATGAATCCTCTTCTTCTCCCCCAAGCTATAGCTAACTAGAAGGACAGACCGAGTTCTATAGCGGCTCGGATTGATGAATCGGAGAGCCGTGTTCGAATTCCAGTCGAATCCATTACATTCACTTTCGTGCCAATAACCTTGGGAAAAATATGAATCCTCTTCTCCCCCAAGCTATGGGTAAGTAGCAGGACAGACCGGGTTCTATAGCCTTGGATGGCAACTGTTCCACAGCAGAAAGAAATGGCAACAGGAAAAAATCTGCCTCGTCAGTCATGTATCGAAAGCTACATGGTCGCCTATGCGTGTATCACTGAATTAGGGGAATAATAGTGCATGAAAAAAAATAAAGAAGTTATTTATCATATTTTGACTTATACAAGAGAGGTTAATCTATTTTGATACCCGAATGTTGTACAGGCCACCATAACCCATTTTTATCAGCAGCTAATCAACGGTGTGAAAGAAAAGATAAAGGGAGTTGTGAGGATAGGGCGTGGGAGACATTCTTAATTGGTTCTGGTCAGTAAATGAAAAGAGTGATAGATTTGAATTTATTTTATTTGATCGCAAGGGGTTATAGGGGGTGGGTCTAGCATCGGGGCGTGTTCATGACTGCGGGATACATCATTTATTCTCTTGTGTTAATGGTGCACACGTCCTAAATGTGGAACGTGGTACTGCAATAACGTTAAAAACAAAGGACAGGGTACTGAAAAGCGAGATGTAATATGTGCGCTTGGAGAATATGATATCTAAACTTATATAGAGCAGAACAATGTTGTGTAACTGAATGACAAAATAGAAAAAATCAAGGTAACACGTTTCATTCATGAGACTAAAATAATATTTTTATTTATTTGATTATATGATAAATAATGAAAAAATTATTTTTACCTCATATGGGGAATAGGCTATTTCAGCTAACGATACAAGTTGTCGTCTTGAAAAGACAGACGACCGCTTGTATCGTCTGCCGAAATAGCTTATTACTCACATGAGGTAAAAAGAAATTTTTTTGATTATTCATTTTATTGCTCTGTACGAATAAAATACATCGAGCTTTTACCTTAACTATATATATATATATATATATATATATATATATATATATATATATATATATACACGGTGCCCATAAAGTTTGTGTGCACTTTAAAAAATTTATAACTGTATTTGTATTTGCGATAGAAATAATCTGTAAAAATGTTATAAGGTTTAATGTACCTAGTTTTAAAAAATAGCTAAAATAACTAGTGTGATTTCAGGCATTACTGTAAATCAGTTGGCAAATGTTTTCCGTGAACTGCAAAATCGTATTACCCTTTGTATTGCTAATGATGGAGGACATGTGGAAACTTAAATAAAATTTCAATAAAATCTTAAAAAATATAGATTTACTTCTTTCTAATCCTTTTTACAAATTATTTCTATCGCAAATACAAATAAAGTTATAAATTTACCGGAAATTGTTTAAAGTGCACACCAACTACGAACTTTATCCACTAAAAATATATATCCACTATATATATATATATATATATATATATATATATATATATATATATATATATATATATATATATATATATATATATATATATATATATTTTTAGTGGATAGCCATACTGAAGTTGAGACTCCGTTTATTTGTTAAACTGTATGTTTATTTATTTTTGCCTACCGGCCTGAATGTTCGAGAATTCTTATTAAAGAAAAAAATAGGCAGCCTCTAGCAATTTCTCTTGGGGACGCAAGTTCGAATCGTGCCGGAGAACGCATATTTTACTTTAATAAGATTTCTTGAATACTCAGGTCGGTAAACGAGAATAAATATACTGTTTAATAAATAAATGAAGCATCTACTCAAATATTGGTATCCACTAAAAATAAGTTTTAAGTAATTATATATATATATATATATATATATACTAGCACGCAGCACGCAGGGGATTACAGAGAGTGAAAGTGGGGACAAGATTGTGTATAGAAGTTGGCTGAGGAAAGGATAAAAGAAGAACGTGGATCAAGATGTCGATCGACGTTGCATTTAATTTTTTTGATGATTGTACTTATCAGGGAAGCAAGTAAGAGGAAGGGAGTTCCACTGTCGGGAAGTGCGAGAAAAGTAACTGTCGGTTACATTTAACTATATCAACAGTAAAAGTGTCAGACCTAAATGCCAATCAAGTAGAATACTTACGGCTCGGACTGAGAAATCGGAGAGCCGAGTTCGAATTCCAGTCAAATCCATTACATTCACTTACGTGCTAATACACTTGGGAAAGTTACCTAAATAGCAGGATTAACCTAAATAGCTATAGTCCTATATCCTTGGATGGCGACTGGTTTACCGCAAAAAGAAATGTCAACCTACTGCGGGAAAAATATGCTTCATCAGTCATATATCGAAAGATACATGATTGCCTAAGCGTGTATCACGCATGGCACACAATTAACTGATATATATATATATATATATATATATATATATATATATATATATATATATATATATATATATATATAAAAGTGAACATAGAAGTCAACACTTAGAGACGACAGTCTGTTTCATGCTAGATGCAATCGTCAGGCCTGAAACAGACTGTCGCCTCTAAGTGTTGACTTCTATGTTCACTTTTATATTTAGACACGCTCTATCTCTGATATTGAGCACTTTATCCCATAAATATAGCCATACTCAGGCCGATAAACGAGAATAAATATACTGTTTAATAAATAAATGAAGCATCTACTCAAATATTGGTATCCACTAAAAATAAGTTTTAAGTAATTATATATATATATACTAGCACGCAGCACGCAGGGGATTACAGAGAGTGAAAGTGGGGACAAGAATAAAATACATCGAGCTTTTACCTTAACTATATATATATATATATATATATATATATATATATATATATATATATATATACACGGTGCCCATAAAGTTTGGACCTGGGAACACCAGTAATTAAGAGATGGTTCCACGCTTCTCAAAGACCCCTGATAAGAGGCCTTGCTGTTGGACGTAGTTTATCGTCTTACCCAGGACGCGAATGTAGTTTATCGTCATACTCGGGACGGCACATCTAGGTACTGACCATACTCGACATTGCTTAACTTCGTTGATCGTACGGGAACCGGTGTTTCAACGTGACGTGGCCGTAAGCGGTACTGATCAAGGGTGTAAGTATTAACATTACTTCGCCGGATAGGTTCCACGCTTCTCAAAGACCCCTGATAAGAGGCCTTGCTGTTGGACGTAGTTTATCGTCTTACCCAGGACGCGAATGTAGTTTATCGTCATACTCGGGACGGCACATCTAGGTACTGACCATACTCGACATTGCTTAACTTCGTTGATCGTACGGGAACCGGTGTTTCAACGTGACGTGGCCGTAAGCGGTACTGATCAAGGGTGTAAGTATTAACATTACTTCGCCGGATAGGTTCCACGCTTCTCAAAGACCCCTGATAAGAGGCCTTGCTGTTGGACGTAGTTTATCGTCTTACCCAGGACGCGAATGTAGTTTATCGTCATACTCGGGACGGCACATCTAGGTACTGACCATACTCGACATTGCTTAACTTCGTTGATCGTACGGGAACCGGTGTTTCAACGTGACGTGGCCGTAAGCGGTACTGATCAAGGGTGTAAGTATTAACATTACTTCGCCGGATAGGTTCCACGCTTCTCAAAGACCCCTGATAAGAGGCCTTGCTGTTGGACGTAGTTTATCGTCTTACCCAGGACGCGAATGTAGTTTATCGTCATACTCGGGACGGCACATCTAGGTACTGACCATACTCGACATTGCTTAACTTCGTTGATCGTACGGGAACCGGTGTTTCAACGTGACGTGGCCGTAAGCGGTACTGATCAAGGGTGTAAGTATTAACATTACTTCGCCGGATAGGTTCCACGCTTCTCAAAGACCCCTGATAAGAGGCCTTGCTGTTGGACGTAGTTTATCGTCTTACCCAGGACGCGAATGTAGTTTATCGTCATACTCGGGACGGCACATCTAGGTACTGACCATACTCGACATTGCTTAACTTCGTTGATCGTACGGGAACCGGTGTTTCAACGTGACGTGGCCGTAAGCGGTACTGATCAAGGGTGTAAGTATTAACATTACTTCGCCGGATAGGTTCCACGCTTCTCAAAGACCCCTGATAAGAGGCCTTGCTGTTGGACGTAGTTTATCGTCTTACCCAGGACGCGAATGTAGTTTATCGTCATACTCGGGACGGCACATCTAGGTACTGACCATACTCGACATTGCTTAACTTCGTTGATCGTACGGGAACCGGTGTTTCAACGTGACGTGGCCGTAAGCGGTACTGATCAAGGGTGTAAGTATTAACATTACTTCGCCGGATAGGTTCCACGCTTCTCAAAGACCCCTGATAAGAGGCCTTGCTGTTGGACGTAGTTTATCGTCTTACCCAGGACGCGAATGTAGTTTATCGTCATACTCGGGACGGCACATCTAGGTACTGACCATACTCGACATTGCTTAACTTCGTTGATCGTACGGGAACCGGTGTTTCAACGTGACGTGGCCGTAAGCGGTACTGATCAAGGGTGTAAGTATTAACATTACTTCGCCGGATAGGTTCCACGCTTCTCAAAGACCCCTGATAAGAGGCCTTGCTGTTGGACGTAGTTTATCGTCTTACCCAGGACGCGAATGTAGTTTATCGTCATACTCGGGACGGCACATCTAGGTACTGACCATACTCGACATTGCTTAACTTCGTTGATCGTACGGGAACCGGTGTTTCAACGTGACGTGGCCGTAAGCGGTACTGATCAAGGGTGTAAGTATTAACATTACTTCGCCGGATAGGTTCCACGCTTCTCAAAGACCCCTGATAAGAGGCCTTGCTGTTGGACGTAGTTTATCGTCTTACCCAGGACGCGAATGTAGTTTATCGTCATACTCGGGACGGCACATCTAGGTACTGACCATACTCGACATTGCTTAACTTCGTTGATCGTACGGGAACCGGTGTTTCAACGTGACGTGGCCGTAAGCGGTACTGATCAAGGGTGTAAGTATTAACATTACTTCGCCGGATAGGTTCCACGCTTCTCAAAGACCCCTGATAAGAGGCCTTGCTGTTGGACGTAGTTTATCGTCTTACCCAGGACGCGAATGTAGTTTATCGTCATACTCGGGACGGCACATCTAGGTACTGACCATACTCGACATTGCTTAACTTCGTTGATCGTACGGGAACCGGTGTTTCAACGTGACGTGGCCGTAAGCGGTACTGATCAAGGGTGTAAGTATTAACATTACTTCGCCGGATAGGATCAACCCATTTTTGATCGTAGAATGGCTAAAAGTACACTCGGCCCCTGGGTGAAGAAGAGGGGAGAGGTTAACGAATGAGGATGAAACAATGGGACAGCGGGAGGAGGAGACAGAAGACGAAAGGTTCGCTAAAGAGATTTTTCCAAAGAGGAAGAAAGGGAAGCAAGAATTAATGAAAAGGGGAGAAAATGACAAATAACGATAGAATGTAGGAAATTACAAAGAAAGATATATGGCTTGTTGTAAAGGGCCCTACACCCTCTTAGCAGAGACGCGGGTAGGAGAGGGATTATTGTTTTTAGTTTATTTCTTTAAGGAATCTTGAAGCTGTTGTTGTGCTGCTTGACTGGTCGTGAAAAGGGAGAAGAAAGAAAAGATCTCCCGGATGGACGAGCAAGGATAATAGGGAAGAAGCTTTATCCCGAGAAGGTAAAAGAAAAAGAAAAAAAAAAGAGAAAAAAATGAAAGCGCGGAAATGTATTTAAAACTAGCTTAAAAGACGCCCAGTCGGGCAGCATTTAAGCTAGCTCCTGCTGAGGGATCTTGATTGGACCTTCACAATAGGATTAGATGTAATAGACAGCAATAAACTCCAGAAGAACTCAAAATTGATCGCTGCATTTAAGTATTGCATTACTATTTAATCTTATCTTTTAAAAGTTCAACGATAATTCTTCTAGGCGTCACTTAATTTAAAGATAATTGATGTACGTAGGTCCTTGCTTTCCGTACAAACAATTATTTTTATTTCATGGGTGACTTTCGCTGGATTTCGCAATTAATTTCGATTATTCTCAAATTTATTTCCAAGTTATAAAAATTGATATCGTACAAAAATTCGTAGCAATAAATCACGTAAAAAAAAACGCCCAAAACAATCGCAGTAATGAAAACTTGGGAATCCAAAATTTCAGGTTTACTGGTCCGGATCCGACACGGAATGTTTTTGTCATAACCTAGAAAGGGTTACTGAATGAGGAATAATCAAAACGGAGGTTGGAAATGAAATGGTAATCTTTATAACATCAACAAAATACGATACTCGCCAGCGGCGTGAAGTAGGTAAACCACTGCTAGTGTTGGACTACTTAAACAGCATATTACTCCCATCACGCCACTTGCAATAGTATCCACGTATTTATGAGGATAGGGACATTAGCATTAGTGATTATAAGTACGGTATATAATAGGTCGGAAATGGCATTCTATTCAATTCTTGTTAAGTTTAGAGATCTAAGGTCGTGTTGTAACCAAAATTTAACGTGTCCAGATCCTGCTCGGAATGTTTTTGTTGTAACCTAGAAAGGATTACTGAATGAGGAATAATCAAAACGGAGGTTGGAAATGAAATGGTAATCTTTATAACATCAACAAAATACGATACTCGCCAGCGGCGTGAAGTAGGTAAACCACTGCTAGTGTCGCACTACTTAGCATATTACCCCCACTTAAAATAGTGTCCACGTATTTATGAGGATTGGGACATAGCCATTAGTGTTCATAGGTTCGGTATATAACAGTTTTTAATTTGCTTTACGGAGTCGGCCTGATTCCAAATTGCTATGATATGTTGGGCTACGGCCTCTAGGAGTTAAGTTGAAAAAGTGTGACACCATGATACACTGACATTCGCATTTATTATATGGAAGATGGATTATGGGATCGAAACCGTAGTTGTAGAAGAAAATTAAAACCACTTACTTTCTTAAATATCATTTCGTCGAAACTCCCATAAGTTATATTCAATCGCCAAATTCCATTTATTAAGCATTATTTAAATTAAAAACTAAGCATTATTAAAAAATTTTAAAATTATTAATAATATTCGATGGGCCTAGCTTAATTCAAAAGTGCCTTTCTCTTAAAACGACAATAAAGTAATACAAAATAAAAATTTATTGGTATATATATATATATATATATATATATATATATATATATATATATATATATATATATATCATTTCACCCCAAAAAAGGCAATAATTTACTTGAACGCAAGGAGTTTTTTTTTGTTTTGTTTTTTGCAGTAAAGTTCACCTTTTACAAGGCTCGGGGCCACTCTAGGTAGAGGATTACGTTAGGGGGCCATTTGCGCGTATAGCAGTGAAAGATAACAATTAACCCTAGACTTGAACAGGGTAAGATTGTAGTGATCCGGGAAGTCGGTTTCATAGGGCAGTGGTTCACGGGAAGAAGCTATTCGAGTGGAACTTGCTTCTCACCAATGGAATACAGAGGGAATATGGGTGGTTTGCTACTATGAAAGTGGCATGGCGTGTTCTTGCCGTGACGGTTTGATTTGGCTGGACGAGGGAATATACTTCGTCCGGGCAAGCAGTTCGTGGAAGCAGCGGTATAGCAGCGAGAGGGTTGCCGTAGTATCTCGCATGTGGGAGAGAGGTTGAAGGTTTACTTAGAGAATCTGAGAAAAAGACACTATTAAGGAGAGAGGACAATAAAAGAACAGGAACTAAGAAGACAGAAGATAATAATTGATATTGATTTAACTATTTTACTTTGAAGCAAGAAACCGAGAGTTCCACATGCAAGAAGTGTGAGAGAAGAAACTGTTAGCATAGAACTTACGGTTACATCTAGCCATTTCAATTGTAAAATGATCAGACCTTGCCATCAATCTAATACTGTGCTTAAATTCATAAAGTCCATAAATGTCGAATTATAGGTCACTGACATAGTTGACCTCCATTTGAAAATTAGATACTTACATACACACTCCCCCTCTACCATGTATAGCATTTAATGTCGTGGTTAAATCTTTATTAAAGAGGATTGGGTGATTATATTTGGATAGGTTACAATGAATATTGATAATAAAGATATTATTTATTTTTAATCATTTTGCCCCAAATTCTTGGTAGCATAGTAGCAAATTTCTCAGAACAATTATTTATAGAAAAAGGCACAGGTAAGCTCCGTTACGGCAGTGGGAAACTGACTGGAGCCGAGATGCCAGCTCAGGACCAATAACATTGCAGATTCTTCTTTGGATTTTATCAAGAATCTCTAAATATATAGAAGTAGCACCAGATCAGATATGGCAGCAATATTCAAAGCAAAGGCGAATGGTAGATTTATAAATATGTAAGATAGATTCTGGCGAGAAACAATTGTTTAGCTCGACAGCATGAACCAACTTTCCTCGCTCATACCATTGAGCAGTGGTTCTCAATTCTTTTGAAGTCCTACCAATAATTGTAGACGTACAAATTTCGGAAAAATATGTTATAATGAAGTCAAATATTGCAGAAAAGAAATAATGCAATAAAAAATATATAAAATGAAACATACATTAAGTTTATTCATTCTTGCGAGAAACATGGTCCTGATGAGTCTTAGAGATTTCTTCAATGTTTGGGCGTATATGATAGGCAAAGTATCATTTCCTCCTCAATACATTGAAGAGTTCCTCTCTTTTTGTACTTAATTGTGGTGAGAGTAGAAAAGCCTAACATCACATAAATATGAACGGGACGAGTAACGAAATATAATAAAGTCAGTACATTTATTTCTTATATCTGGACATATATTTCTCTGGAATTCCAGTGCGCACCTAGACATCTTCCAGGGCACACCATTTTTTTTTTTACATTATTTACAGTGTTCGGACTGTTGGCCTCATCTTTATTGGCATATTCATAACGTTTCGGTCGTTGTACACTCCGGCCCTTTTCAGGTGATTGAAATGATAGGAATTTCGAACTGAACCCTTTATTTCGTCCACCGGGGTAGGTTGTTCTAGTTCCACGTGTCGTGCCTCTTCCGGTTGTCTCGGTCATCTCCCTTTAACACAACTCTCCAAGTCATTGTTCACCACAGCAGTAGCCTGGTCACAATTCTTTGGGTCAAGTGACTGGATCCAACCAACGCTTTTATCCACCGGCCCATGTGTCCTTGAGGACATTAGTGTATGAATTTTGGCGATTTATATAGACAGATATTCAAGTAATTTGTTTTCAAAAATGGATAATTTTCGTCGAGCGAATGGCACACGGAAAAATGGTACAGGAATGTTTTTTTTTTTTATTATTGCGGAAGCTACACTTCAAATCGACTAACGTAATCAATATCAGTTATATTTTAAATAATATCAGTTATATTTATAAACAACATAAACGTTCAATTATTGATTTGAATTTTTATCTTTTTTCTGTCTTTCCTAATCCCTGTTCTGCCAACCATTTACACAAGCTCCTTCTTCTTCTATGTGCCGTGACCTTTCAGGATGTGGGCGATCATAGCTCTCCACGATTTCTTGTCCTTTGCAGCTCTTAGCAAATTTTATCCTTTCTCTCTCTCTCCAAATCTATATTCTACGAACTGTTTACGCAAGTTCATTAGGTAGGTGATGCACTGTTTTCCCCCGTCTCTCTTGCTTTCAATATGCCCTGTGAGTGCTAAATTTTCCAAGCCTTCTTTCCTCATTATGTATCCTAGAAAATGTCAGCTGTCTCCTTCTGGTGTTAAGTATAAGTCTTCTTTTTTTGTTTCCATTTTCTCTAAAACTTCATCGTTGATCACATGTTCGGTCCATGGTATTCTCAGCATCCTTCTGTACCATTTGAGAGAAGGGAGATCAGCTGTACGCATTTATCAATTACGTACACAAGTTGATTTTTTTAAAAATCGTGTTGGCTAGCTGGCGATTACAAGTTTGACTTTTACTGGATGCCTTAATATTGTAGGTAAGGTTAGTAAACACTCACTTGAAA
>OZ038510.1:29395119-29440119 GCA_964036315.1 Acanthosepion esculentum | reverse complement strand
TTGAAAATATGTAACACACTGACTTTAGCATTTATTATATAGAAGGAGGTCGGCTATTGAGAGTTGTGTCCCTTTAATTGAAAAAGCGTGACACACTGACATTGGCATTTATTATATATATATATATATATATATATATATATATATATATATATATATATATATATATATATATATATATATATATATATAAAAATAAAGGGAGAAAAAAGTCTTGATAACGTTCTTCGAAGCAGAGTGCCAAAGCGCACCGGATTAAACGATGGTTCCCCAGGACAAAGGAAGAACACATTTTCTTTGTAAAGATTCCTCGAATTTGCAAGTCAATAAACGTAATACACACCGTTTAAAGTAAAAATTAAAACGTGGCATCTATTTAAATACAAGTATCCGCTATATTGATGTCTGAAGTAATAACAGATGTCAGATTAAAAATAAATCCATTAACTCTTTATACATACGTTTATATATATATATATATATATATATATATATATATATGCACATATGTGTAATTCGTCTTCTGGAATTCGAACTCGGCTCTCCGATTCATGAATCCGAGCTGCTATCCATTACTCTACTATGCCTGTCCATTTATCAATCTATCTCTGTTTTTCATATCTATATGTCTATCTCATTATTTTTTGTTTATCTATCTATCTATCTATCTATCTATCTCATTTTGTTCATTATCTATCTATCTATCTATCTATCTATCTATCTCATTTTGTTCATTATCTATCTATCTATCTATCTCATTTTGTTCATTATCTATCTATCTATCTATCCATCTCATTTTGTTCATTATCTATCTATCTATCTATCTCATTCTGTTCATTATCTATCTATCTATCTATCTATCTATCTATCTATCTATGTTTCTCATATCTATATGCCTATCGCATTTTGTTCATTATCTATCGGTCCATCTCATTCTGTTCATTATCTATCTATCTTTCTATCTATCTATATATCTATCTATCTATCTCTTTTTTTCATATCTATATGTCCATTTCATTTTGTTTATTATCTATCTATCGGTCTATCTCATTCTGTTCATTATATGTCTATCTATCTCAATATGTTCACTATCTATCTATCTATCTATCTATCTATCTATCTATCTGTCTATATATCTATCTATCTATCTCAATGTGTTCACTATCTATCTATCTATCTATCTATCTATCTAATAGACTCACCCGTCGCTTTCGGTGGATGAGGGTTGAAACAGTTCAGTGTATCTCGAGGGAGACTTACGCCTGGCTTCCGATTTGTAGACCAAGCCACAGTTCAACCAGGCAGCAGAATTTACAGCTAGTCTTGCTGGAACATTCCCCCTTGCTTTAGTGTTTTTCTCCCCTGTCTCAGAGCTCGCCAAGACGCCTTTCTTCAAACCAACCAATGCCGTCATAACAACTCTTCCTCCATTGCGCACGGTCGGCGGCAAATGATTCAGCAGAGGATACCGGAATGTTGACCGCTCCAAGACATATGGTGGAGTAGTGGATAGCGGCTCGGTTTGAGGAGTCGCAGAGCCGAGTTCGAATTACTGTCGAATCCATTATATTCACTTACATGCGTATTATATATATATATACCTTGGGAAAGGTATCCATCGTAGTCTTCTCACTCCGGTTATAGGTAAATAGAACAGATTGGGTTCTATAGCCTTGGATGGCAACTGATCTAGGAGAAGGACAACTCTGAATTCAAAACCTGTGGAGGGTCGTTTGAGGACCATAGAGCACCAGATCTCTGCATTCGGCCCTTCAAAAAGTGTGATTGGTTCTGCACAAAGACTTCACCACTATAATCAAATCATATGTGCTGGTGTCTTGGCTGTCGGTTCCTACGAACGAAGCTACTTGACCCTCATACGTGGAATACGACTGGAGAGTCCACGATATATATATATATATATATATATATATATATATATATATATATATATAGTCCAGGTAATAAATCCGTTGATATATAATCCAGGTGGATCCTAGTAATATAAAATATTAAAACTGATCCGCAAAAAGAGATCAATTAACAGAACATATAAATTATATAATAGTGGAGACTTCAGGGGTTATTGGCCCCCGTTCGATGGTGTTCCTTCGGAGGATTGGCGCGATTGCGTCTCGATTAAGGAACGAGCCTCGCGAAACGGAGTGGCTCTTGCAGCGTGTCTCACTGGCGACGGTTCGAGGTAATGCTTTCTCCATCATAGCGGCTGGCAGAGGATAGAAAAAATGGTTTATAGTTACGTTGTTCTGGAATTGTCATCAATGGTCGACTGAACTTGCTTTGTTTCAATGACTTTTGTTTTGTTATTATTAGTTACTTTGTTCAATAAATGATTTCTTATTTAGAATGGGAATAATTTGATGAATAAAAGAAATTAAATTAAGTAAAAAAATATATATAAAGAAATGCCAAATTACCTCATGAAAATAGACTATTTCAAGTAATGTCTATGCGTTAGCATTTTTCGGCTCAAATGGTCATATATATATATATATATATATATATATATATACATATATATATATATATATATGATACAAATGGCCAAATATATATATATATATATATATATATATATATATATATATATATATATATATATATATATATCAAATATGTTGTGTAGTTCAATTTATATTATCAGGTCATCCCATAAGTTCTGTCCGAATTTTGAATTTTGAAACAAGTGACCAAATATTACATTTAATTACAGATTCAATCAACAATGTATTTTCCCTGATTATCTATGACTTCCTTCCATCTATTAACAAGCTTACTAATTCCATTACTGTAAAATTCTTTTGGCTTTGATTCGAAGAACTCACAAATGTCAGTTTTAACCTCTTCCTGTGTTACAAAAGCTGTTTCTTCCTAATGATTCTGTAAGCTACAAAACAAATGGTAGTCTGAAGGAGCAAGGTCGGGAGAATAACGTGGATGAGGAATTTTCTCCCAACCAAGTTCTTCGATCTTTTGTGACGTGATTCTTGCTGTGTGTGTTCGCGCATTGTCCTGATGAAACATCACCCGTTTTCGATTCACTAGAGCAGGTCTTTTTTTCCTCAAAGCTTGGTTCAAACGCTCTAATTGCTGACAGTATATTTCAGCATTAATTGTTGCATTATGGTAAGAATTCAAAGTGGATTATTCCTTGCCAATCCCACCAGATTGAAAGAAGAACCTTTTGCCCATGAAGTTCCCTTCTTGGCTGTGGCTGGGGTCCTTCCCCTTTACCAAGCCACTGTCTACGACGCTTAACATTTCGATAAAAGATCCATTTTTCGTCGCCAGTCACAAGTCTATCCAAAAAAGGTGAAACAAGTTGGCGAGAATGGAGAGAAGAGCAGATGTCAATTGAGGTTGTTTTCAGACAATTCATGAGGCACCCATTTTCATAGTTTAGGAACTTTTCCAAGTTGTTGAAGATGGCGATGAACGGTTCTATGGTTTGAACTGAGAACCACTGCCAATTCCTCAACTGATAAAGCAGGATTTTCTTCAAGGGCTGCTTCAAGAAGTTTTTCATCAAACTCAACTGGACATCCGGTTCGATCTTCATCTTCAAGGGTGAAATCTCCACCTCTGAATCTTGCAAACCATCTTCTGCAAGTTCTTTCATTCACACATTCCTCTCCATAAACTGAGCGAATGTTTCTAGCCGCTTCGGCTGCTGAGTTTCCTTTCTTGAACTCATAAAGCATTATGTGCCTCAAATGATTCTTGGGTACTTCCATGTTAGCAGGGTTTTAATCAAACAAAATTTAATTTTATTGTTCTCTGAAATAAAATTTGATCAGTTTAAATGCATTTAAACATAAAAATAATGTTCAGCTCCATTAGACATTATAAAATACTCTTTAGGTTTCGTTCATTTTAACAAAAAGTTAAAATTCAGACACAACTTATGGGATGACCTAATACAATGAATCATTCACACAAAAAGTAGATTAGTAAAGTTAATGATATAAAATGGCGAAATCCCTTCGCAAACAAAATTTTAAAGGTGCATTAACCTACAAATCACTCGATGAATGTAAAATATATAGAAAAATTATAAGCTGTATAAGGTCTTTCTTTATTCAACCTTAGCGTTGCGACTGCACGCTCCAAAACTTTGTATCCGTTAACAATAACACATTTTTTTCGTCTCGGATGCTACCTGAATTTTACCAAAAAACAAAATAATTTCCATGCCTGAAGATGACTGGATGTACAGTTGAAAGTACTTGAGTATTAAAGAAAGACCTGATACAGCTTATAATTTTTAAAAACAAGGATCATAACATTAATCGAGTGATTTGTAGGTTAATGCATCCTTAAAATTTTGTTAGCGAAGGGATTTCGGGTAGGAGTAGATAGGTTTAAGAAGCCTTATTTAAATCTTGCCAGCATCTACGCAATATTTTTCTTTCTTTTTTATTTTATTTCTAAAGTGATGGAAATTTCCCGGTATCCCGGTGGGCCAGTTTGCCACTGTCTGCATTTAGCTTTTTTGTGTTAGGGCGTGTACTTTTTGACACACACGCACACGCACACACACACACACATGCACACACACACACACACACACACACACACACACACACAGAGTTTTTCTTTAAGTCCCTCAGGTCTGTGATATTTGTGACTCCATGATGTGATTCATGGTTTTCTCTTTAGTGTGGGCGGTTCCGTATCCGATTCCTCCAATACGACACATGATTCAAGGCCGCTTCTTATGATGAGACAAGCAAAAAAAATAGGCAAGTTTCAACGGCCATTGTCGGAGCCCTCGCTCTACGCACCGCGATTAACCGTCAACGTAGAATAAAACGGTTATATCTGTGAGACTAGATCCCCAGTCGCAATGCCTCCGAGTTCCCAGTTTGAGAAAAAAAATTGTTTCCTCAAAACAGGACTTTAAATTTTAAAGGCTAAACACACTGCGTTATATATGCCATCACTAACTTTACAAAAACGAATTGTTTAATCAGACCGTCATTGGCGAAACATGTCAAGATAAGCATTCTTTCCGATTTTTTGAACAGGAGTAGCGGTTTTTCCCTTGTTTACTGTTTAGTGATTGTATTTCCGGTTTCTTCGACTTTTGTAATTCTGACATCTCCGCCTGAAATCTGAAATTTTATTCAGTAATTTTTCCCTCTCCAGGTAGGAGTAGATAGGTTTGTCTATCGCCCGGTTCACACTCTTTCCCTGTCTTTTGAACAGGGTTAGAGGTTCATCCTTTGTTTCCTGCTTAGGATCGGATTTCTGGTTCCTTCAACTTTGTATTTCTGACGTCTCTGTCTGAAATCGGAAATTTTATTCAGTAATTATTTTTTCCTCTCCCAATAGGAATAGATAGGTTTGTCTATCGTCCGATTCATATACCTTCCTCGTCTTTTGAACAGGAGTAGAAGTTCATCCTTTATTTCCTGTTTGGGATTGGGTTTCCGGTTCCTTATAAGGTCTACTTCCAACTCTATACTCCTAACGGCTCCGCCTGAACTCTGAAATTTTATTCGCTAATTACATCTTGACCTCTTCAAATTTAGAATTAGCTATCTTTCCTCTTATCTTGCCCTTTCTTATGCTAATAAAAATTCCATGCAGTAAGCCTCTAACTTGAGTGGCCCTTGTGGCTTGTATTAGGTGAACATTAGTAAAAAAAATGACTTAAATATTTCCCAATTCATCGGTTTCTCAAACAACTTATATATAAGCGACAGAACACCTCAATTTCATAGAAAACAGATTTATATTGTTATATTATATATGTTATATTGTTATAGAAAACAGATTTATATTGTTATATTATTATGGTATATTGTTATTATATTGTTATATTTATATTGTTGTATTGTTATATAGATTTATATTGTTATACATGTTCTATTGTTATAGAAAATAAATTTATATTGTTATATATGATATATTGTTTTATTGCTATTTATATTGTTGTATTGTTATATAGATTTATATTGTTATAATATATATATTAGATTGTTATAGAAAATAGATTTATATTGTTATATTATATATGTTATATTGTTATAAAAAATAGATTTTTTAAAATTGCAATTTATTTTTCATTTTTATTTAATTATCTATATATTCATTTTAAGGTTTACGTATCCCAGATTGCTTCTGTAAATAATAATAAATAAATATAAATATTATATAAATTAGGTCCTATAAATATAGATTTAATCTATAAATACAAATATTTATCAGTAAATGTTTAAAGAAGGGAGAAACTAAAGTAGAGCTGTCGCAAATTAATCGTAGGTGGGGTCATAGATCATGAGAAAACACTGTTGAGGAGCAAGGACAATAAAAAGATAAGTGTACCAGAAGGGTGTATCCAATAAGGATTGAACTCAGTATCCCTGTTCTGCTAGACTAACTTCCCTCATTCTCTATAGCGCCCCCATGTTTCAATGCGGTGGGTCGAGTGATGAGGGAAGACTTGATCTGTCAGCTGCATTGGAAACTTTAGCCAAAGCACGAAATGATGGATGTGTTTGAACTGTTCTTAAAGAGGGCAAACTAGAAGAAGACGTGACGTTTGTCAATTCTGCCAACTCATCGAAAGAAGGCAGCAAAAGTAAGTAGAATAAATCTCTTTCCCTACCTCTTTTCCCAACTTATGTCAAACCTCCGTCCCCTCCACTCTGGTCGCAACGAGCTCAACGCGGCCTTGTGGATGATGAATGAACACCACAAGCCCATCTCTACTCTATCTCTGTTTCATGGAGAAATGTTCTGACGAGAAACTTTCCTTAATTCCACCATCTGAGAAAGTTGGCTCCCTGTGTGGAGCTAGACAATTTTTTCTTGTCAGAATCTATTTTACATATTTATAAATCTACCCTTCGTCCATGTATTGAATATTGCTGCCACACCTGTTGATCATGATATATATTTGGAGATTCTTGATAAAATCCAAAAAAGAATCTGCAGTATTATTAGTCCTGACCTGGCATCTCGGCTTCAGTCATTTTTCCCACCGCCGTAGACTAGCTTCCTGTGTTTTTTCTACAAATATTTTCATGGTAATTGTTCTGATGAACTTTCCTCTATGGTTTCCCCCACCTTCTTTAGCTGAATACCCCTCCTCTCCTCATTAGGTAACCGAGATGTCAGTTCTCTGGTAGATGCAGAGTGCTTTTCGTTTTTTTTCGAGTGTGTATTTCTATCTCAGTCTGCTCATATCTATCTATCTATCTATCTATCTATCTATCTATCTATCTATCTATCTATCTATGTCAGTTCATTCATATCTATCTATCTATCTATCTATGTCAGTTTATTCATATCTATCTATCTATCTATCTATCTATGTCAGTTTATTCATATCTATCTAAGTATATTCATATCTATCTATGTCAATTTATTCATATCTATTTATCTATCTATCTGTCAATTTATTCATATCTATCTATCTATCTATCTATCTATATCAATTTATTCATATCTATCTATCTATCTATCTATCTATATCAGTTTATTCATATCTATCTATCTATCTATGTCAGTTTATTCATATCTATCTATCTATGTCAGTTTATTCATATATATCTATCTATCTATGTCAATTTATTCATATCTATCTATCTATCTTAGTCTGTCCGTGTTTGTCTCAGTCCCCCCCCCTTCTATTTAATACATAGGTGGAGGGAGAAGAGATGGATTCCCCTTCTTTCTCAGTGTTATTTGTGCAAAAGTGAATATAACGAGTCGCTACAACAGATATTGCTCCTTTTGTAGTTGGGATATTGATGTGAAACTCTAGATATGTTACGGAAAACAGACTGTCTTGAATAAAAAAGGCCTAAAGAATTAAGACGTACATATGGGACAAAATCACAGCAGCAGTTTGACAAGAAAATACCGAATTTAGAAAACAATTTAATTAGAAAACAATTTAATTAGAAAATTTAATTATAGTGATATCAGCCAAATTGCTGGAAAATATGACTTCGTTTATTTACGTGTTCACAGACCATTCTATTCACCTAAAATCAAGATGGCATCACTAGTTCCAAACCCAATGAGAATTCATGTTAAAAGGTAAAAGAAAAATCCTGCAAAGTTTCAAACAACTAGCATTTTTTTGCAACACGCTGAAACGTGTTGAAATCCTCACAGTATATTTTTGAAGTTATCACTTAACATTTTTTGTCGAGATCTTCGTTTCGTTCAATTTCGCAAGCCAATCGATGTAATTTGAATAAGCTGATTTATTTCGAAATATACTTTGACAAAAGCCCTATTTTACGGTTTAATAATTTCTTTAATTTAATTTTATAGGGCTTCATGGTAACCAATATTTTTCAAGAAAATTTCTTTTTTTTTCTTCTTTTTAACAGCGAAGAATAAATTCTTAGTATTTCTTACTCTTGAGCATGCAACATACAATTGGCCATGCGTAACTATTTATTGCTGGAGTCAAGTTCCAACTTTTCAGGCGATTGGCCTTGTGATTTGTTAATAATTCTCGCAAACGCAGGACGAACTGGAAAATAGATTCTTGTATATATAAAAACTTAAAGGAAAGATATGGAAAAACTATTGACTTTTTATGACATAAGTATTTGTTATTTTAATCATTAAAATGTTTTTAACATAGTGTAAGTATGTTAAATAATAAAACTTTTAATTTTTCCAAAAAATTAATAAAAATTAATTGTACTAAGCTACGTACCTAAGCAAAACCAATTGTATTTGTACCCCCTTACCTGTTTACACTTCTTCCCAAAATTTGGTCAATGTATGGCTATTTTACAAGGTGTGACGGACAGACGGACTAACGGAAGTCACAGAATTTTATATATAGATTTAATTCATTTTAAATTTAGCAGGTAGAAATGTACGCCTATTCACTACTCCACAACTTCATAACTCTTGTAGAAAGGTTAAAATTTTTCTATGTAAAAGCAGTTATTTTTGTTTCACTGTCAAATGTCCTTTTTTTGTTTTTGTTTTTTAAGGGAATTAATGTTTTATTTCTTCTTTCTATTTTTCATAAAATCCAGACACATTTACGTTCAGCTGTGAGGTTCAGCAAGAAAGTTGACTATGTGGACATCAATAAACGTGGTGACTTCCCCACAAGAGCTAAGACTCTTTTTAAATGGGTTAACAGCAAGTATCATGCTATCACTTCCTTCACTAAATTCAAAGCTGGAACGCGACTGATCAGAGCCCGTGTTGGTCCAGGTACAAAAAATAATATTTTTTTATTATAATTTTCGTGCTCAAATTTGATCTTTCCCTCTCAAATGAATCAGCCGCTGAAGTTTTGAAAACTTCCTCAATGTACGTTTACATTTGTATTGTGTGTATTATTGCCTTCTACAGGGTACGGCAGCAAATACCTCCCATATATACTTCCCAAATACTTCCCACAAAATAGTAAGACAATAATGGCAATGGTGTCTTCATCTAGCTAATGCCTTACCATTATGTGGGAGGTATTTCTGGACGGTATATATAGCATGTATTTATGCCACACCCTGTATAATAAAAATCGTCGCAATGCTTTTTATAATAAAATCGTCTGCAATGCTTCCTATAATAAAATCGTCTGCAATGCTTTTTATAATAAAATCGTCTGCAATGCTTCCTATAATAAAATCGTCTGCAATGCTTTTTATAATAAAATCGTCTGCAATGCTTCCTATAATAAAATCGTCTGCAATGATTTTTATAATAAAAATCGCCTGCAATGCTTCCTATAATAAAATCGTCTGCAATGCTTCCTATAATAAAACCGACTGTAATGCTTCCTATAATAAAATCGTCTGCAATGCTTCCTATAATAAAATCGACTGCAATGCTTCCTATAATAAAATCGTCTGCAATGCTTCCTATAATAAAATCGTCTGCAATGCTTCCTATAATAAAAATTGTCTACAATGCTTCCTATAATAAAATCGTCTGCAATGCTTTTTATAATAAAAATCGCCTGCAATGCTTCCTATAATAAAATCGACTGCAATGCTTCCTATAATAAAAATCGTCTGCAATGCTTCCTATAATAAAAATCGTCTGCAATATCCCCTATGTTCAAAAACAGCTTGCAATGCTTTTAATAAAATTGTTTGTAATGCTTTATGATAAAAAAACATTTTATATGTTTTCATAAGTAAAATCTTTTGCTATGTTAAAAAGTGTTTTCTATGCTTTCTGTAGTAAAAACTTTTTTGGTTCTTGGTTTGATGAAAATCTTTTTCTATGCCGCCATCTTAAAAACGTCAGCAATTCTTTCTGTTGTAAAAACTATTTATGATAGTTTAGTAAAACTGTTTGAAATGCATCGCTTTGGCAAAAATGCGTTTTTCTATGCTTTCTGAAGCAAGAAAGAAACATTTGCAGTGATTACCAATGTTAAGTGTTGTTGGTGTTACCGATAGTAAAAGACTTTTAGAACACTTTATTTTACTAAAACTGATTGCAGTGCTTTGCTATGGTAAAACCTGATTTTTATGCCTCCTATTAAGATTGTGTTTGCAATGAATTCTATAATAAAAAAGCATATCTATGCTTATAATAAAATGTTTTGAAATACTTTGCTTTGTTAAAATGCTTTTAAGTTCATTTTTTTTTTTTTTTTGTTGAGCCTAGGCATCTTTCGACCGAAACTTCGTCAGGGACCAACGTTAGCGGGATTATGACTAAATTGGTATAAGAAAGAGTGAATAAGTTGAGGAATATTTGAAGCCTGTCTAAAAAATAAATTGCTCCAAATATTCCTCCACTTATTCACTCTTTCTTATACCAATTTAGTTATAATTCCGTTGGTCCCTGACGAAGTTTCGGCCGAAAGGTGCTTCGGCTCAAACAAATAAAAATAAAAATGAACACTAAATTATGTGTTTTTAAATCTATTTATACATTATGCGGTATCCAATCATTATATATATATATATATATATATATATACTCTCACGACTCTCCAGTCGAATTCGACGTATGAGGGTCAAGGTTGGGGTGAAAAAATTAAAATAAAAAACAGGAAAGCAAAAGGAAGTTCACCTTAGTATTCATCGGAATAATTCTTTGTTTTTATATTTATTTTTTTCAGTTTCTAATGCGCCACTTTATTGCAACACGCAGAAGAAAACTGCCAGCCCTCATGCAGCCATTATCACATATATTCCAATTTCTTTTGGTGGTTGTGCTGTAGCTAATAACAAAGGTTACTTTTTCAGGTAAAAAAACAAATCACTTCTCTTTTATATTTCCACAAAGTTTGTTGCTATTTGAAAATAACTGTTCTTTCTTTCTTTCATTCATTTTCATTTCTTTCTTTCTTTCTTTCATTCACTCATTTATTTTATTTTCTTTCTTTCATTCATTCATTCTTTTTTTCTTTATTTCTTTCATTCATTCATTTTCTTTTCTTTCTTTCTTTCACTCATTCATTTTCTTTTCTTTCATTCATTCATTCTTTTTCTTTCTTTCTTTCATTCATTCATTTTCTTTTCTTTCTTTCTTTCTTTCACTCATTCATTTTCTTTCTTTCTTTCACTCATTCATTTTTTTATTTCTTTCTTTCATTCACATATTCTTTTTCTTTCTTTCTTTCACTCATTCATTTTCTTTTTCATTCATTTTTTTATTTCTTTCTTTCATTCATTCATTCATTTTCTTTCTTTCTTTCAGTCATTCATTTTCTTTTCTTTCTTTCTTTCTTTCATTCATTCATTTTCTTTCTTTCTTTCATTCATTCATTTTCTATCTTTCTTTCATTCATTCATTTTCGTTTCTTTCTTTCACTCATTCATTTTATTTTCTTTCTTTCACTCATTCGCTTTCTTTTCTTTTTCATTCATTCATTCATTCTTTTTCTTTCTTTCTTTCATTCATTCATTTTCTTTTCTTTCTTTCTTTCACTCATTCATTTTCTTTTCTTTTTCATTCATTCATTCATTCATTTTCTTTTCTTTCTTTCACTCATTCATTTTCTTTTCTTTCTTTCTTTCTTTCATTCATTTTCTCACTGAAACCATGTAGCATCTGTTACATTTTTCTGTCTTTCCATGTTCTCAAAACAGAATAGCCCATTATTTATGTGGTATTGACAGGAGACATTTCTATCTTCCCTTCTTCCTTTTTCTTACTGAAACCAAGTAGCATCTCTAATATGTTTTTCCTTTCTTTCCATATGATCAAAATGTCATAGTCCATTATTTATGAGGTAATGTCAGGCTGTCATGTAAGTACACACTAAGTAACTAAGGGAAGGATAAGCTGAATTATAATATGATGATGATGATTATATTTACGATATGTGTTTCCATCCATATAAAGAACTTTTTTGTTTTTTTATATCTGTCTATTTCTAATTTCTACCTGTCGGATGGACTATGTTATAATTTCTGCCTTTAGAATTGATTATATCACAATTTAAACCTGCAGGAATGACTATATCACAGTTTTTACCTGTAGGGCTGACTATATCACAATTTCCACCTTCAAGACTAACTGTATCACAATTTCCACCTGTAGGGCTGACTATATCACAATTTAAACCTGCAAGAATGACTATATCACAGTTTTTACCTATAGGGCTGACTATATCACAATTTAAACCTGCAGGAATGACTATATCACAGTTTTTACCTGTAGGGCTGACTATATCACAATTTCCACCTTCAAGATTGACTGTATCACAATTTCCACGTATAGGGCTGACTATATCACAATTTAAACCTGCAGGAATGACTATATCACAGTTTTTACCTGTAGGGCTGACTATATCACAATTTCCACCTTCGAGACTGACTGTATCACAATTTCCACCTGTAGGGCTGACTATATCACAATTTAAACCTGCTGGAATGACTATATCACAGTTTTTACCTGTAGGGCTGACTATATCACAATTTCCACCTTCGAGACTGACTGTATCACAATTTCCACCTGTAGGGCTGACTATATCACAATTTAAACCTGCAGGAATTACTATATCACAGTTTTTACCTGTAGGGCTGACTATATCACAATTTCCACCTTCGAGACTGACTGTATCACAATTTCCACCTGTAGGGCTGACTATATCACAATTTAAACCTGCAGGAATTACTATATCACAGTTTTTACCTGTAGGGCTGACTATATCACAATTTCCACCTTCGAGACTGACTGTATCACAATTTCCACCTGTAGGGCTGACTATATCACAATTTAAACCTGCAGGAATTACTATATCACAGTTTTTACCTGTAGGGCTGACTATATCACAATTTCCACCTTCAAGACTGACTGTATCACAATTTCTGCCTATAGGGCTGACTATTTCATAAACTCTAATCTGGAATCTTCTACCCGGAATAAAATTTTGACATTAATTTTTTTTAATTAATTTTTTTTCTGTTAGCACCTTTTTTAAGAAAAGAAAATATTAAGAAGAAATGAAACTTGATTATGATTTCTTTTTGTTGTTGCAGAACAATTCACATCATTGAAGCAACAGGATCGAAAGGGTCACCACTTAATGAAATAATTGTAGAATTACGACCCCATAATGGAAAGAACCCAAATGTCAATATCATTATTGTGTTGAAGGCTTCGGATAGCAATGTTGTTTGGGTTATTCGCTCCAGAAAAATTATGGGCTCACTTGAGATTTACGTGAGTAGCATTTCTTGTTTCATTTTGTTTATCTTTGGCATCTTTATGAGAAGCGAATTAGGAATTGCAAATTTTATGGAAATTAATTTGGTAAAAAAAATGCATCTAAAATTATTATCAGAATTGAAATGCATTTTAAATGATTTTTATTATGGAAATGCATTTCAAATCAATTTTGCTGTGGAAATGCATTTCCAATGAGTTTTACTCTAGAAATACATTCCAAATACTTTTTTGCTATGGAATTGCATTTCAAATCATATTTGCTATTGAAATACATTTCAAATGTTTTTTTTTATTAGGGAATTACATTTCAATTTTAAATTTGATATGTAAATGAATTCAATTGATATTTGTTATTGTAATGAATTTCAAATGATTTTTTATTATGGAAATACATTTCAAATGACTTTCACTATGGAAATGAATTTCAAAGGATTTTTTATTATGGAAGTGCATTTCAAATGATAGTCACTATGGAAATGAATTTCAAATATTTTTTATTATGGAAGGGCATTTCAAATGATAATCACTATGGAAATGAATTTCAAATATTTTTTCACTATGGAAGTGCATTTCAAATGATATTTGCTAAGAAAATGCATTTTGAGTGGTTTTTATGATAGAAAAAATAAGAATTTTTCTCATCTTTGTTCTTCTTTAAACGGTACAAAATCTGTTCAAAAAGTACTGGGACTGTTGCTATGGTAATGGAGCTAAAGTATCAGATGGAAGCCACTTGGTACAGAATGTTGTGCATACACACTAACTTATAATGTTGTTACTCACTTCTGTTATTTATAGCATCGTTTTGAAGGAAAGTGTGTAGCATGTTGTCATCTCACCATATCACAGAGATTCTGTCAGTGACAATGGCTTGTGCAGCAGTTTTTGACTAAGGACAACATTCCCCAGGTACAACAACCACCATCTTAGCCAGATCTTGCCCTTTAATGTTTTTCCTCATCAAAAATCAAATCACCCTTGAAAGGAAAAAGATTTCAAGATATCACAGGAATCCAAGAGAATACAAAGAGACAATGGCTATCCCAGATTTCCAGGAATGCTTCCATCATTGGAAACAATGCTGGGTAAAGTGTGTGACTTCAGAAAAAGGACTACTTTGAAGGAGATTAAATACTGAATTGATATATGTTGTAGTTTTCTTTTTATAGCACCAGTCCAGATACTTTTTTTATCAGACCTTGTACAGTTGCCAAATTATTAGACTAAAGAAGTGCAATTTCAATATTTTCCTGAAAATGAAAGCCATTTCATAAATGTGACATAGTTTTCATTATCTTTCATTTTTTCTCCTCTCATGATAGTCCAACAACCGTGTGAACACCGATCGTGTGATGATGCAGCGAGTCGTCCAGAGTAAGGAAAACTTATTTGCTAGTGGACTTGAATTGGTCAACTGGGTTCAAGATCATGCCTTAGGTTTTGTGTCATCTTATACCAATGTCAGCAGAGTAGACAAGTTCACTCTGTCTGTTGAAGGTGAGAAATACACTTTATTATTTTTTTCAGTATTCTATTTTGTAAAGAAATATGTACATGCATACTGATATGCATATCTATTCCAAATAAATTTCACCATGGAAATGCATTTCAAATGAATTTTACTACGGAAATGCATTTCAAATTAATTTTACTATGAAAATGCATTTCCAATGAATTTTACTATGGAAATGCCTTTCAAATTAATTTTACTATGAAAATGCATTTCCAATGAATTTTACTATGGAAATGCATTTCAAATGAATTTTACTATGAAAATGCATGTCATATGAATTTTGCTATGGAAATGCTTTTCAGAAATGAATTTTACCATGAAAATGCATTTCAAATCAATTTTACTATAGAAATGCTATTTGATTTTTTTACCATGGAAATGTATAGCAAATGATTTTAACATAAAAATGCATATCATGTGATACTTACTATGGGAATATATTTCAGATATATATTCTGAAAATATGTAAGAAAAATATCCTGCCGGTGAACACATATCTTTATCTTATAAGATTTCTCAAATATTCAGTCCAGTAGACGAAAATAAGATTTCTCAAATATTCCGTCCAGTAGACGAAAATAAGATTTCTCAAATATTCAGTCCAGTAGACAAAAATAAATAAATATACAGTTTAATAAAAGACTGAGCAATTTGAGTATTGACTAAAAATAACACTGAAGTAAGAATTAATTAATATATATATATATATATATATATATATATATATATATATATATATATATATATACAGTGTAACCCGGATATAAGAGAAACCCGGATATAAGAGATATTTTATCTGGTCCCAAATTAGAGCCTGTGTTAATAAAACAAAATAGACCAAACCCGGATATAAGAGAAACCCGGATATAAGAGACTTCTCCGGTCCCGACAACTCTCTTATATACGGGTTACACTGTATATATATATATATATTTTAAAATGGAATGTTTGTGTATGTCCTTTTTAATTTCTGTTTTTCCCTTCTCTTTTTTGAGGAACCCCCTTAGACCAATCGTCTAATGTGGACAGGCCAGAAAAGTCATCCAAAAAGAATACTCCAACAGTGGCTATTTCACCATTTGCTAACCCCACCAAGACAAAAGCTACCTTTCAGTCTGCTATGCAAACCTCCTGCTTCCCAGATGGATTTGTTGTCTACATCAACTCAAGTCTGGCCAAAGTGAGTAATTCTCGGTTGCTCCCGTCTAAGCCCCAGATTTTCGATTCACCCAGCCTTTCACCATTAAACAGCAAAGTTTCAGATAAAAATGTTCAGTTTGTCTTTCATTTCAAACAGATTATAAATAACGAGCTTGTCTGTGTTATTGTTTAAATGATATTTGTTGGAATTCGGTTTGAAATTCCAACAACGATCACCTGAAGAAGGCCAGAGTGTACAATGGCCGAAAACGTGAATATGGCAATAAAGATGAGGACAATAGTCTGAACAATGTAAGTAGTGCAAATAGTTACAATGCCTCATCTCAGAAATATAGACAAACTAAAGAGATATTTGATAAAATAGAAAAAAGAACCTGCAATGTTATTAGTCCTAACCTGGCATCTCAGTTTTATTATTTTATTACCACAGATACATAAAAATATGGACAGATGTTATCTGTAATGTCAAAAAATATAAGCAATATATAAGTAATTTTACAGTTGCCTGGTACTTACATATTATCAGTTATAAATAACAGGGCGTGTGGACAGGCATAGTTAGAATGTGAGTGTTCGATCCCTGCTGGTGAGGACAATTTCATTATTGGGAGTTGTTGAGTGTGTGGGCCAATGGAGATGATACACACTGTTTAAACTTTAAAAAGAAAAAATAGGGTGTCTATTTTAAAGTAATAAGAATGACAGATAAAAAATAACTCTATTAATTCTTTAGAAATATATATATATATATATATATATATATATATATATATATATATATATATATATATATATATATACATATATATATATATATACATACATATATATATGCATACATATATATATATACATACATATATATATATATATATATATATATTATACATATATATATATACATACATATATATATATATATATATATATACATATATATATATACATACATATATATATATACATACATACATACATATATATATATATACATATATACATACATACATATATATATATATATATACATATATATATATTATACATATATATATATATATACATACATATATATATATACATACATATATATATATATACATACATACATACATACATACATACATACATATATATATACATATACATATATATATATACATACATATATATATATACATACATATATATATACATACATATATATATACATACATACATACATACATATATATATATATACATACATACATACATAAATATATATACATATATATATATATATACATATATATATATACATACATACATATATATATGCATACATACATATATACATATATATATATATACATATACACACACACACACACACACACACATATATATTAAATCTTTAGAAATTGCTTTGTTTATGTTTTGAATACAAACTTGAGCAGATGGGAAGCTTTCAAGGAAATAGCCCACAAGAAGAAGATCTGCCTCCTTAAAAACTAAGCGGAAAATGTAGACTTGCTTGTGTCAAACGTCATGGATGAACAGTGAAGCACACTAGTGCATATATATTAATGTATGCAATTATATTATCTATCTATCTATCTATCTATATATATATATGTGATCGACTCTCCCGTCGAATTCAATGTATGAGGGTCAGGCAGATCAGTTCCCAGAAACTGAAAGCCCGACACCGACACATGAGATTTGATCATAGTGGTGAAGGCTTTGTGCAGGACCATCCACACTTTTTGGAGGGACGAATACAGTGCAGCGAATGCCACAAGGTCCCCAAACGACCCTCCGCAGGTTTTGAATTCAGAGTTGTCCTTCTCCTAGACCAATTGCCATCCAAGGCTATAGAACCCAGTCTGTCCTGCTATTTACCCATAGTTGGAGGGAGAAGAAGAGGATTCACACCTTTCCCAAGGGTATTAGCACGTAAGTGAATGTAATGGATTCGACTGCAATTCGAACTCGGCTCTCCGATTCCTCAATCCAAGCCGTTATCCATTACTCCACCGTGCCCATATATATATATATATATATATATATATATATATATATATATATATATATATATATATATATATATATATATATATATATATATATACACACACACACATATATATATATATATATATATATATATATATATATATGAAAAAATATAGTCTTAAGGTGTGCTATATTTATGGGATAAAGTGATCAATATCAGAGATAGAGCATATGTAAATATAAATATAAAAGTGAAACATTGAAATCAACACTCAGAGGCAATGGGCTGTTACATGATGGATGCAATCATCAGGCTTGAAATAGCCTGTCGCCTCTGAGTATTGACTTCAATGTTAACTTTGATATATATTTCTGAAATATCAAAAATATATACATATAAAAAAAATATAAATAAATACTTTCACAAAAAAACATTCAATTTTTTTTTAATTTGCAACTTTTCAGTTGTTTTCTCCATATTATATATATATATATATATATATATATATACATGTCATTCACAGACAGTACTGTTTTGCTGTATCACAGCTCCTCAGTGCGACTAGACTTCCGAATGCCTCAAGCCAGGATTGAAACACAACTAATTTTGTGTCAGTCAGAGCTATCTTCACTTGGTAGAGTTACACAACTAAATCTAGCGTATTGTTTTTACAAATGTAAACAAATGCCAATCAGCCAAAGTGCTCCATCCATTTTACTGAAGAGCTTTGCATTAGTGCAGGTGGCTGTTGTTTATAGAATTAGCTTATCACTCAACAGTGCTCAATTGAAATGTATTTTCAAGAGAGATAGATAGATAGATAGATATATATGACAGGTTTTATGTGTCTATCAGAGGAAGTGTTGAAATGTTCTTATCTCATTCAAGAACCCTTTCCCAAAATTGGAAATGGCTCACAGATTACAATTTTACCTTAATAACCGCAGTGGTAACTGCACTTCTATTATTGCTTACTTTCTTATTCCATTTCGGTGTTTGAATATAGCCGCAAATTAAATCTATATATGATCTTCTTAATAAATAAAAACTGGGTGTCAATTTTATATATGAAGTAACAAATATAGAAACGTTTCAATAATAAAAATATTCAGATTAAGAATAAATCCATTTATTCTTTAGAAATTGCTTTGTTTACATTTTGGACGTGAAACTGAGCAGGTATTGGCTTTCAAAAAAAAAAAATAATCTGAATGAGGAAGTGTAAATAGTGATTGACATTGGATTTAAATTTTTGAAGATCAAAGCTGACTGGAACGCAAGAAGCCGGAAGAGCGTTCCACATGTGAATATTTTGATAAAAGAAACTGCCAGTGTAGCACTTATGGTTACATCTAGCTCATTCATTTGTGATTATACTTTGCCGTCAATCTCTGTCTTGGGTATGATGATAAACTACATCCACGTCCGCGTCCCGGGTATGACGATAAACTACGTCCAACCAAAAGGCCGTCGATCCGATCAATCGGCTGGTCATGTCATGCCCCATCACATCTAACCCATCCCAAAACATCTACAACTTAGAATTAACTTTCCCTCCCAAACCCTACACTAAATATACTAACACCTTACCCCTAAAATGTGATGGGAAACAATGATGTTGCCAGCTATACGTTTTTGAAACGATGATGTTGCCAGCTATACGTTTTTGAAACGATGATGTTGCCAGGGATACATTTTTTTTTTGAAACAATGATGTTGCCAGGGATACATTTTTGATATATCTAGTAAATACTGGATCTGGCATTAAATAACCCATAGTGGTTGATATGCCATAAAACCCCAAACAAACAAACAAACAAACATCCACGTCCTGTGTAAGATGAAAAGCTACGTCCAAAGCAGGGCCTCTAATCAGGATATTTTGAGAAGCATGGAACCACCTCTTAATTGCTGGTTTTGCCAAGTCCATCCTGACCCAGGGTGGTAGCACCGGTTAGGGTCCCAGCTATGGGCAAATAGTTAATGCCCAAACTGAGGTCAAAACACTACGAAAATGTAAAAATACCAGAAATACTTTGTAAAAAATTATTACCAGCAATACATTTTTGAAGAAAATAAATATTACCAGCAATAAAAATCTTGTCGGCATTAAATAACCCATTGAGGTTGATGTGCCGTAAAATAAAACAAACCAATCCAAAGCATACTAATCCATAGGTAATGTACCTCATCTCAGAGATATAGATAGATTCTTTTTAATCAGTATCACCCCATGCAAGGCAGTAAAGCCACTAAGAGACAAGGGGTTACTGGCTGTGGAATAATTAGGAAAAGAAACATTAATAATGAAGGGGAAGAAAATAAATATTACCAGCAATAAAAATCTTGTCGGCATTAAATAACCCATTGAGGTTGATATGCCGTAAAATAAAACAAACCAAACCAAACCAAACCAAATGAAGCTGCCAATCTCGTACTGCGCTTAAATTCATAAAGTCTACATACCATTATGAAGTGTTCATCCAAACAGTTACCATTAAAATATTTTTAGAAAGTGCACAGGGAAGCTACATTATGATGGTAGAAAAATGACTGAAGCTGAGATGCCAGGTCAGGACCAATAATATTGCTGATGTAATCATTTATGGCAATTTGAAAAAATTGTTACCAGGGATAAAAGCTCATTAGAACCGATCCAGATTCAGATCCAGGGCCTTCTGAATTTTTGGAGGAACCCCTACCTGACTAACCATGTCTTCAGGGTTGAAGCCATACTCACCACACTTGGCCAATTATGAACTGGAGAGGCTACTTAACCTCTAGTTGGAAGTTTTGAATTTAGAGTTTCCCTTCTGGTTGGCAAACAAGTCTGTTCCACTATTAAAACCCTAGCTGAAGGGAGAAGAGATGGATTCATACCTTTCCCAAAGGTATTTGGAGAAACCATTCCCTCTTGCTATTTAACCTATAGCTGGGGAAGAAGAGATGGATTCATACCTTTCCCAAAGGTATTTGGAGAAACCATTCCCTCTTGCTATTTAACCTATAGCTGGGGGAAGAAGAGATGGATTCATACCTTTCCCAAAGGTATTTGGAGAAACCATTCCCTCTTGCTATTTAACCCATAGCTGGGGGGAGAAGAGATGGATTCATACCTTTCCCAAAGGTATTTGGAGAAACCATTCCCTCTTGCTATTTAACCCATAGCTGGGGGGAGAAGAGATGGATTCATACCTTTCCCAAAAGTATTTGGAGAAACCATTCCCTCCTGCTATTTAACCCATAGCTGGAGGGAGAAGAGATGGATTCATACCTTTCCCAAGGGGATTTGCAAGTAAGTGAATGTAACAAACTCGACTGGAATTTGAACTTGGCTCTCCGATTCCCCAAACCAAGCTTTTATCCATTACTGCGCTGTGCCTTCGTAGTTACATTAAGGTTACATTTAATCTTGATTAAACTGAAAGACATATTCAGGGTGTTCCAGTTTTATGTTTTTTCCATGGGTGTATATGGGTCAAATGCAAAAATCTCTCTTTGAGTCACGTTTCAATCAGCGAATAGAAGTAGGACTAATCTAAAGTCAATCTTTCAATTCCTTTCATTACAGAAATATGGTCTGAATCGGGAGCAGATAACGTTGGCAGATACAATGTGCCAAGCAGAGGAAATAAATAATTACTATGTGTTACGCTCTGGTTACTCCCAATGTGACACAGTAACTCACAAGAGCTTTACTGTCAAGTATTCAAATATGGTAAGTGTTTCTACAACTCTTTGCCTTTTCTTACTATATATATATATATATATATATATATTATACATATAATATATATTATGCATATATTTTATACATATATAAATATAATATCTATATATATTATACATATAATATACATATTATACATATATATAATATATATATATATATTATACATATAATATATATTATATATATATATGTTATGCATATATATATATATTATACATATATATATTATACATATAATATACATATTATACATATATATATTATACATATAATATATATATATATTATACGTATAATATATATATATATATTATACATATAATATATATTATGCATATATTTTATACATATATAAATATAATATCTATATATATTATACATATAATATACATATTATACATATATATAATATATATATATATATTATACATATAATATATATTATATATATATATATGTTATGCATATATTTTATACATATATATATATATTATACATATATATATTATACATATAATATACATATTATACATATATATATTATAATATATATATATATTATACGTATAATATATATATATATATTATACATATAATATATATATATTATACATATATATATTATATATATAATATATATATATATATTATACATATATATATATATTATACATATATATATTATACATGTAATATATATATTATACATTTGATATATATATTATATATATAACATATATTATACATATAATATGTATATTATACATATAATATATATTATATATACATATACATGTATATATATATATATATATATATATATATATATATGTAATAGCATATTTTATGGAATATATTGATATGCTTATTTATAAACACACACACATACACACATACACACACACACACACACACACATATACATATATATATATATATAATCTTCCTATTTCCTCAAAGCTTTTGTGATTATCATCTTTGGAAAATATGACACAATTATGTGAGATGAGAAAAAAATTTTAATATTTATTTTTGTTTTTGTATTTGTATATATATATTTGTTTATATTTGCATCTATTCCTATATTTGTTTTTCATCTTAGCTCCAGATCCTGCATCCTTTGGAGGAGCCTCTCGCCAGTCCTCTGAAGGTCACTCGATCCGAAGGATCTGGAAATGGACGAGGAAACATTGACAACGAGGATGGATCTGGTTCTGGTTACCTCATTCAGGTTGACGATACACATGAGGATGATGAAGATTTCCCGCCACAAAATATTGCAGTCCACTTCAGCTGTTCTCCGGGTAAAAAGGTAATTTCCGGAAATTTTCCCATTGTCCCTGATTTTCAGAAAGTCTAAAAAGGGAAAAATATTGGGTTGGTGCATAATTATCAAGCGTTTTGAAACGATATTTATTATGAAAAAAAAACATAACAATTCAACAATAGCATGTTTAAATGATTATTCCAGAGTGTATGAATATCAACACACATTTTTATAACCTAAAAATAAAATAATATTTATATTAAACAAAGCAACAATTTTTATTAACAAATAACTCACCTAAAAAAAAACGCCTGATAATTATGCACCAACCCAATAAAATTAAATGTTAAAACCACTATGATAAAGGTAAAATTAACCATTTCCATACAGGAAACATTCAATATTCAGTAATCTTTAACCTTTGTGCCTGCAAAAAAAATGGTATTTCAAAAGAGACAGTTTTTCCCTTGACTCTGCTATTATTTTAACTACAATACAGTGGGAATACCATGTGCTGTAAGATTGGATGTGCGGGTGGTGTAATGGATAATAGCTCAGAATTGTTAATCAGAGAGCCAGGTTTCAATTCCAGTTGGGTTCATTATATTCACTTACATGCAAATACCCTTGGGAAAGGGGTACTCGGATATTTGGCCAACAGACATTTAATCGAATGGGCATTTAGCTGAAAATGTAGTGGCGTTCTTACATGTGTCTGTCACACTCTTTATCGTAATGTGCTACATATATATATTTATTTACTGTATTAATTTATAATTTTTCTGGGGTTTTTTGACAGGCTTTTTTAAAAAATCTATTCTGTATATATTATATTTTACTTCAAATATTACTGTAAGATGATAAGTATTTTGAGAAAAAGCACATTTTACTACAGCATAAATCTTAAGCTTTTATGAAAGATCTTTCAATTTTGCTTTTAATGACCATTATCTTAAAGGCATGAACTAGCTTTTATCTTACTGTTAAATACGAATTTAAATAATCAGGTGCTACTTTTTACCCAAATACATGCAAATATTTTTTAAAATACCAATTTCAAAAAACACATACTGAAATAAGAAAACTTTTAACTTTAAATTTAGATTTAGTTATTTAATCACTTGAAATTCATTGGTAATTATTAGTCCTATTCTACCTTATAATACTACTTATTAAAATACTTAAAGTATTGCTTGTTACTATTTTTACTGGTACTTTTTTGATGAAATGTCCGTCAGCCAAATGTCCATCCACGTGGAAAGGTATGAATCCACTCCTTCTCCCCCCAGCTATGGGTTAATTAGTAAAACTTGTATCAGTAAATCATTATTATCTCCCTTCTAAAAAATTCCATTAATTCCTTACATATTAATCACAGAAAATTATCAAAATTTGGCTTATGACCACATCACATTGAAACACCTGTTCTCATATGATTACTGAGGTTAAGAAATATCAACCCAGGTCAGTACCTAAATGGGTGACCATTTGGGATGTGCTTGGATGTGCAGGCAGTGCAATAGATAATGAATCAGAATTTTTAATTGAAGAGCCAAGTTCCAATTCCAGTTGAGTTCGTTATGTTCCCTTATGTGCAAATACCCTTGGGAAAGGTATGAACCCACCACATCTCCCCCCAGCTAGGTGTTAATAATAAAACATGTATTACTAAATTATTATTATCTCAAGAATTATAATAACATAACCAGCTGCTTCGGGTAGGTGGAGCTCAACAGCCAAGAAAGGCAATCTATCTAGGGAAAGGAAAACCTCCACTGCCTTCTGGTCATATCCAAAACACAGTAAAGGCTATGGACAGAAAACTTGGAGGAAAGCCCCGAAGGTGGTTGACTGTCAATACTGACTACTTTCTGACAACTCCTGCAGCCATGCTGTCCCCAAATATAATGCCCTTTACTCCTTTTGATATTATCAGTATGGCTGAGAGGGTGGTCATGTAGTCTAGACAGTCCATGGCCTCCATATACCAGCACCCAGGTCTGTGACCTGGAGAGGTCACTTCAGTCTCACCGCCAAAGAACTGAATTTTGACAAGACAGGGTGCTACCTTTATCTCACGAGATAAACAGATACCTACAATTATCTCAAAAAAAAAATTCTTAAAATCTAATAATATTTTCTGGCTTAAAATAATCTACAAAGGGTTGATAAACCATAAAAAACGAATCTATCAATAGATGGCACCAAACGCTATATAATTTGTCGAGATTAATTTACAAATTATGCACTATAAGAGATTAACAATAATAACTAAAAATATTTTTTTTTGTTAACTTTAAAGAGTTCTTTAGTAGTGAGTAATTTTTTGTTGTTTGACCTACTTCTGGCATTTAATGAGTTTCTGGATTGTTAAATTTGTATCTTATCATCTCTTTCAGCGCAAACGGAATTTGAGATTCCACTTGGACTTTTACGATGATCCACTGTACCAAAATCACTACAACAAGTTCCCGTTCTGTTCCACAAAAGAAAAATTCATCTACGTCCAAGCAAAAGTGTCTGGAGGTGAGACATTTCATAATGACATGCATTCACTTTCATACCAACAATTATTAACATTGGCTTGCTGGCTGGCAGGTTCTAGAATGCACCGATTGCATAGGGTTTAAGACCCCTAGAATGTGCAATTAACCCCTAGAATGTGGCCACTTTCTAGGCGGATGCTTACAAACATATTTCTGAACCTGACAAATATTTACCTATACAATCAGGGATTTTTTTAGTATATGTTCACTTAATATAAGGCTTAAGAGCAACTCAAGGTAGAGTGTTAATGAAGCAGGTTGTTTAAGGAAGTAAGAAGTGTAGATTATGGATAGATAACATTTGACCCTAGACTTGTAAACGTTACGATTGTAGTGATTAGGGAAAGCATCCTTTGGAGAGTCAGTTCCACAGAAGAAAAATTCATCTGTGTCCAGGCAAAAGTATCCAGAGGTGAGATATTTCATACTGACATGTGTTTGCTTTCATACCACTAAATATTAACACTGGCTTGCTCGGCCGGCAGGTCCTAGAATATATCGATTCAACTCCTTGAGTGGGATTTTTTTGGGGTGGGGGGCTAAAATTTAAAATTCACTAGCCTAAGATTATCATTATCTAGTAAGGTAGATTAGGGAAAGAGAGCAAAAATTTTAAGGAAACTTTATGCATAAATAGGTTAATTTCATAATTTTTCTTCTTCTAATAATAATAATAATAATTTATTATTATTATTATTATTATTTCATTATTATTATTATTATTATTATTATTATTTCATTATTATTTTATTATTACTAAACATATTATTTCATTATTATTATTATTATTTTATTTCATTATTATTATTTCATTATTGTTTTATTTCATTATTATTATTTTATTATTATTAAACTTATTATCTCATTATTATTATTATTTTATTTCATTATTATTATTATTATTATTATTGAATATATGATAAAACTCTTCAGGAAGAGAAAGTTCCTCTGACTAGAAAAATATTGTATACAATTTTTATTAAAAAAATCCTTTATTCACCAAATATTTTCCTCTGTATAGTTCACACCATTTTTATGGGAAAATGATAAATAAATTATTATATGTCAAGAACATCCACGACAAAGTGGAAAAAAACAAAAAATAATATGATGCCAATGACCTTCCCCAATTCTAAACTATGGATAAAGATCTGCTTACCCTTTAGCTATTAGATTAGTTTTATAAAAATACAAGCAACCTTCAGTTTTGAATTCCAGACGATGGGCCCCAAACTTTTATCATATCATGTATGTTGTTGCCATTAATCCTTAAAGAAGTTTAAATTGAATTGGTTTTTGTTTTTCCAAATTCATTTTTTTTTCTCGTTTTCACTTTCAGATCCCCTTTATGGTGTCCAGGTCACTGACTGCTCCCTCACCGAGAACGGCAGAAAAATACAACCTTTACTCAGAAATGGGTAAGTAGTGTTTGCAATTTATACTAATGGTTACTTTGAATTTTTCAGTTATTTATTATCAGTATTATTATTTATTAGTAGTATTATTTATTATTATTAGTAGTAATAGTATTATTTATTAGTAGTAATATTATTTATTATTACTATTATTATTTATTATTATTTATTAGTAGTATTTTAGTATTATTATTATTTATTAGTAGTATTGTTTACTATTAGTATTATTTTATTAATAGTATTAGTTATTATTAGTATTATTATTAGTATTATTATTTATTATTAGTATTATTTATTATTAGTAGTAGTAATAGTATTATTTATTAGTAGTAATATTATTTATTATTACTATTATTATTTATTAGTAGTATTCTTTAGTAGTATTATTATTTATTAGTAGTATTGTTTACTATTAGTATTATTTTCATTAATAGTATTAGTTATTATTATTAGTATTATTATTAGTATTATTATTTATTATTAGTATTATTTATTATTATTATTAGTAATAGTATTATTTATTAGTAGTAATATTATTTATTATTACTATTATTATTTGTTATTATTATTTATTAGTAGTATTTATTAGTAGTATTATTACTTATTATTAGTATTGTTTACTATTAGTATTATTTTTATTAATAGTATTATTTATTATTAGTATTATAATTTATTAGTAGTATTATTATTTATTAGTTGTATTTTTATTAGTAGTTCTATTTATAAGTAGTATTATTATTTATTAGTAGTATTATTTATTATTACTATTATTATTTATTAGTAGTATTATTAGTATTATTTACTATTATTATTTATTAGTAGTATTATTTATTATTACTATTATTATTCATTATTAGTATTACTAGCATGATACTTATAAAAGATAGTTTATTCACGTATGGATAATTATTATTTATATTTGGTGGTATCCATATGTTGATTTAAGAATGTTTCATACGTAAACATTGTTTGTGGTAGATAAACGTACGTACAATTCTTTAAGAATAGATTTAACGAAGGTTGCTGATATAGTGTTTTTGACATGATTTTATAGTTGGTAAAATATTTATCAGGACTTTTGATGTAAACAATTAAAAATCCTTTTTTAATTAGGGTGACATTTGTAAAATCAAAATGATGGCCAGTTTTGTTTTGTACAAGCAAGTTTAAAGGGTTGTCACAATGTAGATCCCTTTTATGTTCATAGATACAGTCTTATAGATTTCAAGATGTTTCACCTGTTTTTAAATTGTATGTAATTTATTTTATAAATACTGACATCTGAATTGGTCTTGGATTTATTTTTATTTTTAATTATATCTCTGATTGTCTTGGACATGTTGGTAAAGACTCTAGTATTAGGGATAACTAATTTATTTTCAAATTTTGTAAATAGAGTGTTAGATGGGAGGGTTATAAATTTGGTGTTGCTGACGTTAAAGGTGTTATCTATGTCTAGTTTTTTTTTGATTTGTGGACTTTCAAAATGTATCAGAAAATGCCAAACACAGGATGACTGTTATTCAGCATCATAACAATAATAATAACTGCCAACCACATGTCATCTTATATGTTGGCTGTCAATGTGTTAATAATTAAAAGGAAAAGAAAAAAGTGAAACCTATCTCAGACAAATGAAAGATGATGCTGATTTTCAGTTCTTTGCAGAAGAAGATCATTTCTTCACTTGGTAGCTTTTTTGTGTATCTCACTCAGAATGTTATTATTTCCATCATTTATACCCGAGCTAACACAGTGCTATGGGCCCGTATGCCATTCTTAAGGGCAGCTTCACTTTTACAACCTCCCTTACACACGTGGCACACATAAAATTTGTTTGTGTTACCCATGTTGGAAACTTTCCTGTCCCTGTGCACAATCATGTGATGTTTGAGTCCCACAACAGATTTACAAACCTTGTCACAAATCTTGCACATCTTAATTGATTTCTTTGTTATGCAAAGAACATTTGAATTAACACAGTGTGGGAATCACTTACATGTGCCACACCTCCGCTTTCTTTAATATCATTGGTTAATAAATACATGATACTTATTATAGGACAATTTAACCATCGCAGGTAATTCAAATTTTTCTCTAAAATCACGGATTTCCTGACCAATCGCGTATTTTATTATCTTTTCTATACTTTTGGCGCCAAGCCATCCGGAGCCTAAAACTTGTTATATAAAGACTCTCGCCAGCGGCAGTAGCAGTTCAATTCTTGGAAGATAAGGCACGGCGATATATTGACATTTTAATTCTTAATTATTACTAATTCAAGTAATCATACTAAATCTTGTTGATATCACACATTACATCTTTCTACACTGATAAAACACTGTGGAACTATTCTTTATTTAGCTAAGACTTCAATTGAACTTTGTAGTTAAATTACATTCAATTTTGTATTCAACATTTATTAGCTAAAAATACCCTTTTTATTAATGGGAAAAGGGAAGCAACTTTCTTTATACTTATTGTTGAAATTTGTATACCATTGTTAATACAATATTATTAATGTTCACTGAGCTTGATTATTTTTCTCTCGTGTATTGTTGTTCATAAATTAATGTAGGGTGTTGTTTTACAAGAACACAGCCTTCTTTGATATTGATTATATCATGGTGACCCTAGCCAACATACTACACCAGCTTTTATTGAGCAATTTGAAGTTTAAACATCGATGTAAGTGAAGCAGAGGGTCCTGGGAATTAACACCTAAGTGACTTTGGATAGGGTTAAAAATCATAACCGAAAAATGGTCAGGAGGCGGAGGGTGATAACAATATTACCAATGTTGAAGTTCAACAGCCCCATTGTCCAAATTCAAACACCAAAGCAGTGATTATATTTGAGGAATGTTTCATTTAGTAGCACTTTTAACCTGGATTTTGAATTACCTGAACATAATTTTTCAAACCCCGTATCAAGGTATTTGGATAATAAAGAAATTACGGTAAAAAGAGTTGCCAAAAGGTTTACAAGAAGATCTCAAGCAAGAAGATCTCAAAATAAATGTTTGGTGATTTGTTTAGGTTTTGGGGTGTAGGTCAGATCGAGAACATTTCAGGACTCCTGATATTAAAAATAACGTAAATTTATAAGTTTAAAATTTCAACGTCCCCTCTTCTTTGTGTGCATGTATAGTCACATCAACGTAAACATCACTTTTGTCTGATGAAGTCCTAAAGGACGAAACATGTCACATGGGAAAAATTTTTGCAGGTCTTTCTGGTAGGGTTCAATTCAGAGGTATGACCATAAACTACATCTGGTAGCAAGGCCTCTGATCAAGAGACTGGAGGTTTTGAGGAGTGCAGGACCACTTCTTAATTGCTGCTGCTACCAGGTCCAATCTGACCCAGGGTGATAAATACATATATACAGGTGTCGTATGTGATTCATTTCAATCATTTCATCCCAAGTCAGGTGAATAATGCCACTAGGACACAATGGGTTACTGGGAGTGGAAGAGAATGAAAAGAGTTTAGTGAGGAGAAAGGACAATAAAAGAACAGGTTTCAGGAAGACAGAAGATGGCGATAATGTCACTAAGACGTAAAGGGTTACTGAGAGTGAAAGAGAATCTGGAGACTTTAGTGAGGAGAAAGGACAATAAAAAAACAGGTTTCAGGAAGACTGAAGATGGCGATAATGCCAAGACGTAAAGGGTTACTGAGAGTGAAAGAGAATCTGGAGACTTTAGTGAGGAGAAAGGACAATAAGAGAACAGGTTTCAGGAAGACACAAGATGGTGATAATGTCAGTATGACACCAGGGGTTACTGAAACTGAAAGAGAATGAGCAGACTTTATTGAGGAGAAAGGACAATAAAGGAACAAGATTCAGGAAGACAGAAAATGGCAATTGACGTTGCATTTAAACTTTTGAAGTCTGTAGCAGGTAAGAAAGCAAAAAAAAACAGTGGTCAGAAGGGCAAGAGAAGAAACTATAGATATATTTAGCTTTTTAAACAGTAGCACGATGAGACCTAGTTGCCAAACTAGTAATATGCTTAAATTCACACAGCATTAAAGAGAACAATTGCCATGAAAATATTTGTAGAAAAGACACAAGGAACTTATGTCTCAGTGGTGGGAAAGTTACTGGAGCCGACATGCCAGGTCAAGACCATTACAGACAATTCTTTGTTTTTTGTTTTTTTAGAATCTTGAGATACAAAGCCTGAATACCAGACTGGATATGTCAGCAATATTCAATGTACAGACAAATGATAGATTTATAAATGTGCAAGATAGGTTCTGAGGAGAAAAACTGTTGCTATTTACTTGTATTTTTGAGATCATTTATATTAAGTCTAAGTAGCTTTCCCTCTGCAAGCAAAAGGAATGACTGCCGGATCGAAATGTAACCTGTGATTTATTCTGCTGATCGTAACTTTCTTCTCTACTCTCATTTTTTTTAAGTTATTGCGCACATATTTTTGTCCTCGATTGTCTCTGAAGAGCAAGGGTCAACAACTGTTATAGTTATTCAGACTAAGATCCTCATCCTTCCTGTTGCTATTATAAATATAAATCAGAAATTCTGGCCTCATTCTTCAAGATATTCCAGCTATTATCCTTATCATTTTTATCATAATGATTCCTTTGTCCTGTTTCTCAACTTGGTAATAGATTCTCTGCTTATAGAAGCTTTGAGAATTGATCCTCAGGGACTGATGTAAATGGAGACCCCTTCCAGAAATCACTTTGGAAGAAAAAATATCTAATGCTCATGTTTTCTCAGTATGTTAATACTGATGATGATATTTTTCAGCTATGGGAGCCCATTTGGGTAATTTGATGTTTTTTTTGCTCAATAGAACACATCACCATAAAAATGAATTCTCTGTTGGTTTATACAGATGGCCAGATTAATTTTTGGCACCTTTCCAGAGTGTTACCTTATCTCTTGTTTTGACCTCATTCCAATTTGCTGTTAGACAATTTTATCCGTCAGTGCAGAACCTACTTTTTGGCTTATACACAACGTAATGCTGCTTCGTTCATAGCAAAAAATATCTTTTTAAAAACTCAGCATCCCTGGAGACTGTGACATTATTTAAAACAGTGCAGGTCAAGAGAAAAACAAAAATAAAAACTACATGTAAAGATGGTTGGAGACTTGACCAGTAAATGCATGAAAACAAAATAATAGCAAAGAGATTGGTGTCTTTGAAGAATGAAAATGTTTTTCTGTAATTATAGGATGACCATATTCTATTATTATTCTGTATTGTTCTCTAACTACAGAATGATTCTATTCTCCTATAATGTTGTATCACTGCAGAATGGCCCTATTTCCTATAATGTTATGCAATAATGTTCTCTAACTACAGAATGACCCTAACTTCTATAATGTTAATGAACTTAATGCTATAATGTTATGCAGTAATTTACTCTAACAGTAGAATGATTCTAATTTCTGTAATGTCATGCAATAATGTCCTTTAACTACAGAATGACCCTAATTTCTATGACGTTATGCTATAATATTCTCTAACAAAAGAATGACTCTAATTTCTATAATGTTAATGACCCTAATTTCTATAATGTTATGCAACAATGTTCTCTAACTACAGGATGACCCTATTCTCCATAATGTTATCCTATAATGTTCCCTAACAATAGAATGACCCAAATTTCTATAATGCTATCCAACAATGTTCTCTAAAAACAGAATGACTGTAATTCCTATAATGTTATGCTATAATGTTCCCTAACAATAAAATGATCCTAGTCTTCTATAACATTATATCATTTCAGAATGAACCTAATTTCTATAATGTTAATGAATCTAAATTCTATAATGTTATGCAATAATGTACTCTAACAACAGAATGACCCTAATTCTATAATGTTAATGAATCTCAATTCTATAATGTTATGCAACAATGTTCTCTAACTACAGAATGACCCTATTCTTTCTATAATGTTATGCTATAATGACCCTAGTCTTTTATATCATTTCAGAATTATCCTATTTTCTATAATGTTATACTGTAACATTTTCTCTCTGCTGAATGTCTTTATTCCTGAAAATATTCTTTGAAATGATCTTTTATTTTCAATTTCTCATCTACCTTCCTTTTTCTTTCAGCTGTCCAGTGGCTGAAGGTAGTTTTAACTGGCAGACAAATAAACAGACTGGCATTCAAGAGTTCAGTTTTAAAGTCAATCCACATGTTTCTGAGAACAAGGCTCATCATCTCAGTTGTCAGATGATTGCATGTGGCAAAGACATCAAGCTTGAATCCGGAACCTGGCAGACCAGGCAGGTGAGGCTCAAATTTTGGCTTTTCCTCATTTTGTACTTCTACAAAATACTGTGATTATGATTTTTCAGGACTTTCGTAAATATCCAAATCATGACAGCAACTCAAACATGTTTACCCACTAAAAACGTTTACAGTAATAAGAAATAATTTTTGAATTTAAAACACCCATTAATAAAAATTTCTGTTGTTTATGTTTTGGATACGAAAATGAAGCTAGCAGATATAGTTATAGTAGAATTCTCAATGAGAGATGTGTGTTCCTTAAATAAGTCATACAAACCTTGCCCTATCAAAATGGCCTCACATGGTCAAACTAGTTGCTGCCATTTTGGCTATAGAAGCATGCCGGTTCAATTCTTTTAAATCAATCAACCAATGCTTTTATTTTGTCCTTGGTGACACATGACCCTGTGGTTGATTGATCCAAAAAGTAACTTAACCCAAAGAGTTGTGAGTTCAATACCTGACCACAGCAGAGGGAACAAAAACTTGGAGAGTTGAGTTATCAAGAGGAATTAACTGAAACTGAGATATCCAAAGGCATGGCATGTGGAATTAGAACAATCTATCCTCAATTCAAAATTCTAACAAATATGACCTGAAGAAAGCTGGAGTGTACAACAGCCGAAACATCATGAATATGGCAATCTAGATGAGGCAAACAGTCCGAACAATGTAAATAGTTACAATACTTCATCTCAGAAATATAGACAAATGTTATTGCAATAAGAAATATACATACAGGGTGTGGTTGAGATACATCCCACATATATCACTCAACATAATGGTAAAACGTCAGCTAGATTATGACCCCATTGCCACAAAGTAATGTCTTACCATTATGTGGTTGGTATATGTGGGAGTTATTTTTGCCACACCCTATATATATATATATATATATATATATATATATATATATATATATATATATACAATATAGAAAAAACAACTGAAAAGTTGCAAATTAAAAAAAATTGAATGTTTTTTTTGTGAAAGTATTTATTTATATTTTTTATATATATATATATTTGATATTTCAGATCGGCCCCAATCTTTCTTGGGTATTTTAAATCTTTATAAATATTTCAATAGTTAAACAAAAAATTTTTGTTAGATATAGTTAAAAAATTTATTTATTTTATTTTTTTTTTTTAAACAACATCTAAAATATTACTACAGTTAGATTTATGTTAGAAATATACAAACACAGTTGCATTCCATATCACGTGACGTCCGCGTCTCGTGACGGACGCTACTTAATGTAAACAAACTTCTGAAAACAGTCATTTCTGACGAAAGATCGGGGCCCATCTGAAATATCAAATATATATATATAAAAAATATAAATAAATACTTTCACAAAAAAAAATTAAATTTTATTTAATTTGCAACTTTTCAGTTGTTTTTTCTATATTGTATACATATTAAGAAAGTATACGTGGCTTCTCATTATGATATATATATATATATATATATATATATATATATATATATATATATATATATAATATAAAAGGCTCAAACACTAATATTCCATGGCTATAATTTATTACATTGGAATTGTAATCACGATCCAATTCTTCAGACCTACAAATTCAAAAAGAAAAATTTGTAGGTTTGATGAATTGGATCGTGATTACAATTCCAATGTAATAAATTATAACCCTGGAATATTAGTGTTTGAGCCTTTTGTATTATATTCTTACTCTGTCCTGGACATTGAGCTCTACCTGGATTCTATCCTATTGGGAATTTATGTATATAAATATATATATATTTATATATATATATATATATATATATATATATATTAAAAAGAAGAGAGGTACCCTTTACCTGAAGATGGTCGCGAGACCAGAAACTCATGTAGTAAAATTATGAAAAAATAAAGCATATTTTTTTTAAAATCCACATTACAACCAAAAACGTTTGCGGTACCTCTCTTCTTTTTAATATACACACTTTTCTCTTGTTGGAACCACTATAACCCCTTCCTTATATATATATATATATATATATATATATATATATATATATATATATATATATATAAAATCTGTATGTATATAAATATATATATATATATATATATATATATATATATATATATATATATATATATGCAATTTTTTATATATTATTTCTATATTACATATGGATGGTACTTATTGGAAAGAACTCAATAGCAGTTGATAGAGTGAGTTCGATTCTTATTGGATGTTCCATACTTTCGACCTTGTGCCACACCTGAGCTTCGCTTAGTAAATCACAATTCACAAGGTCGTACGTGTGGGTGGGGAACTGGATGAAAATGAAACTGATTTAAAAAACAAGGACAAACTGTGATTTACTATGAGTGTAGCTTAGACGTGACACACGGCCATAAGTATGGAGCACCAAGTGAGGATCGAACTCTCTTAGTCATAATTTGTCTTTCAATAAATCCAACATTATACTGCGTCGAAATAGTCATTGAACGAAGACAAATTGACTTATAAAAACTAACTAATTCGAGTTATCTCCCCTTGCATGGACACCGGTATGGATATTTTATGACGTAAGCATATGGTTATACGTGCGCGTTGGCTTCCTTAATGTCATTGAGTATTATTCTGTTCAGGCTGCTCGGCCAGGATCAGAGTGTAGTATCTGTTCGCAGATCGCTCGCTTTGTCGGCCTTCTGGCTGAGAGCTTCACTCGATACTTACCTGATGTAAGGATTCATCCCTGGTAGTATCATGGCTACGACTAGCTTGGACCGGCTCCGGCCTGGACCAGCTTGGACAAGCTAAGACCAATTATGACTAGCTTGGACAATCTATGACCAGCCAAGACCAGCGGCCCGGGTGGAAACACTCGAGTCCCCACGTTAAAAACCGACCTTGTGTCACAACCTGACTCAGTGGCGGGGTCAAGTAAATACCGAGTACTATTCTGTTCGAAATTCTCAGACCATCACTATGATATTGGTTATGGTTCAGAATTTTAAAGTAAAGACTGGTAATAAAAAAAATTAATGATTTCTGTTGCTAATAGTTAAAAAATATTATGCAATAATTAGTTACTAAACTAAATTAAAATCACTTTTTTTATTATTGAATAAAAAAATATTACTGATTTTAAAATTTAAATGACTGAAAATATTTATTTTCTCTATGACTTTCCTACCCAAACCAAAAACCAAGGTTAAAATAAAAAATAAAATTAAAAAAATCTCTCAATAATAACTAGAAATAAATAAGATAAAAATTAAATTAATTTTACATTCTTATTTTTGTGCGGCTAAGTGAAATATCCTCCATTTCAATTACATTGTAACCCGGATATAAGAGAGTTGTCGGGACCTGAGAAGTTTCTTATATCCGGGTTTCTTTTATATCTGGGTTTGGTCTACTTTGTTTAGGTAAGTATGGCTCTAATTTGGGGCCAGAGAAAACCTCTCTTATATCCGGGTTATCTTCTATCCGGGTCTCTTATATCCGGGTTACACTTATTGTTTGTGACAAGGTTCTGAAAAATGAAAAGGATGTCATTTTTTAAAGAATGCGACTGTCAAAAAATTAGATTTTTTGCTATTCTTAAATCAAATTGTTCAATGCATTGAATTAAAATATATACTTCTAAGTTTATTGAAATAGGTTTTATTGTACCTTACTAACATAAAGATACCTATTTGTGACTGAAAGGAAATGTTTTAGTTTTTTTTTTATTTCACCATTATAATTTAATAATTAAATAAACAAGAAAAAACAAGTAAAGCCAGTTCATTAATGTAGTTTTAATATGCATGCAATGAAAAAATTGATTATATAAAATATATTTTATATGTAAATAATTTTTATACCTATCATTTCGCCTAAAATAACATTTTTTAATATTGATTTCAAAACTTAAATAAAAGAGGTTACCAAATAAGGAAGGTAACTCTGTCTACCAAATAGATCCAAGGGAGATAACTTTCTTTATTTTTCGTCTAACTGTTATCGTTTTTGCCAATTTTTCTATTTTCTAGATTATCCGGACGTGAAAGGAAGAAAAACCTTGAAATCATTATTTTTCAATTATTCGAACTAAACTCATTCTAATATTTTATCTCAGACAAATGTTTTGAGTATTTGGAGAGACATAATCAACGTTTAATAAAAACGGTGATAAAATCAGTTCAATTATTATAATTTAATTCATGTTAATTAGTTATTGATTTGTTTGTTATGCAGAGAACATTTGAATTAACACAGTGTGGGAATCACTTACATGTGCCACACCTCCGCTTTCTTTAATATCATTGGTTAATAAATACATGATACTTATTATAGGACAATTTAACCATCGCAGGTAATTCAAATTTTTCTCTAAAATCACGGATTAGTCCATTTCCTGACCAATCGCGTATTTTATTATCTTTTCTATATTTTTACCGCCAAGCCATCCGGAGCCTAAAACTTGTTATATAAAGACTCTCGCTGTTTGCCAGCGGCAGTAGCAGTTCAATTCTTGGAAGATAAGGCACGGCGCTATATTGACATTTTAATTCTTAATTATTACTAATTCAAGTAATCATACTAAATCTTGTTGATATCACTCATGAACATTACATCTTTCTACACTGATAAAACACTGTGGAACTATTCTTTATTTAGCTAAGACTTCAATTGAACTTTGTAGTTAAATTACATTCAATTTTGTATTCAACATTTATTAGCTAAAATTACCCTTTTTATTAATGGAAAAAAGGAAGCAACTTTCTTTATACTTATTGTTGAAATTTGTATACCATTGTTAATACAATATTATTAATGTTCACTGAGCTTGATTATTTTTCTCTCGTGTATTGTTGTTCATAAATTAATGTAGGGTGTTGTTTTGCAAGAACACAGCCTTCTTTGATATTGATTATATCATGGTGACCCTAGCCAACATACTACACCAGCTTTTATTGAGCAATTTGAAGTTTAAACATCGCTGTAAATGAAGCAGACGGTCCTGGGAATTAACATCTAAGTGACTTTGGATAGTGTTAAAAGTTATAACCGAAAAATGGTCAGGAGGTGGAGGGTGATAACAATATTACCAATGTTGAAGTTCAACAGCCCCATTGTCCAGATTCAAACACCAAAGCAGTGACTATGTTTGAGGAATGTTTCATTTAGTAGCACTTTTAACCTGGATTTTGAATTACCTGAACATAATTTTTCAAACCCTGTATCAAGGTATCTGGATAATAAAGAAATTACAGTAGGAAGAGTTGCCAAAAGGTTCACAAGAAGATCTCAAGCAAGAAGATCTCAAAATAAATGTTTGGTGATTTGTTTAGGTTTTGGGATGTAGGTCAGATCGAGAAGATTTCAGCACTCCTGATATTAAAAATAACGTAAATTTATAAGTTTAAAATTTCAACGTCCCCTCTTCTTTGTGCATGTATAGTCACATCAACGTAAACATCACTTTTGTCTGATGAAGTCCTAAAGGACGAAACATGTCACATGGGAAAAATGTTCATGTATTATAGGTAGTTATAATATATATATATATATATATATATATATATATATGTATACACACAGTGTAACCCGGATATAAGAGAAACCCGGATATAAGAGAGATTGTATCTGGTCCCAAATTAGAGCCTGTGTTAATGTATATATAATATATCAAACCCGGATATAAGAGAAACACGGATCTAAGAGACTTCTTCTCCTGTCCCGACAACTCTCTTATATCCGAGTTACACTGTATATATATATATATATATATATATATATATATATATTCAACTTTGCTATATGGCTGCGAAATCTGGACTCTATATTGTCGCAAAATCCAAAAATTAGAATGCTTTCACCAGCAGAAGATTTGATCAATCTTTAATATCAAATGGAAATATATTACCAATACCAAAGTTGTGGAAAGAGGCAACAGTCAAAGAACTGAGTTGCTAATCATTGAATACCGTCCCACATGGTCAGGACATGTAGCAAGAATGGAAGAGTTCCCACATTAAGTCTTATTCTGTGAGCTCACTTTGCAAAAAATACCATGTGGCTTGCCCTCTTTGGAGATACAAGGACCAACTCAAAACAACACTGAAAGCCACTGGACTTGAGCCTAAATCATTTGAAACACAAGCCTGAGACTGTACCAACTGGTGATGTTCCATCACCATTGGAACCAAAAATTTTGAAGCCAACAGAAGGGAAAAGGAAGAAGTCAAATGACAAGAGAGAAGAGCTTGTGGAATCTTCCACGACAGCCAGTTTACCCTCCGCTGGGAAATGCACTCTTCTTGTTACGATTTTACCAACATCATACTTACAAAGTAATCAATAAGCATCCATTGATCGATCACTGTAAATCCAGCTTGCTGATTGGTCAGCTTCGACCAATCAGATCGCTCCCACGCGCAGAATCAATTTAGGTGCCAAATCAATTGGAGCCTATCACGTGATACAGCGAAGATATATAAACACAACACGTGTGATTCTCGCTCTCTTTCAGGTTCCTGCTTTTCTCGACTTCCTAACTTCTCTACATCACTCGTACATCTCAACACGCTGCCAAAATGTGACTCTTAAAAAACCTCCATCTTGACTAATGCAGTCAGACGTAAAAGAACTGTACATCGACTTACGCAAGTACAATCTTCTAAATTACAATTTAATAATCAACTTATTCGTTATGAGCTTAGGTACAAAAATGACCTAGTCTAAGGGACACAACTCTGTCTAACCTTTTCAGTTCACATGCATGTACATCAAATACTTAATAATTTCAATTGTTATGTTTTAAATCATTATTTTTGTCTTTTATTAATTGTTGTGGATGGAAGATTATTGAACACGCACAATTTCAAGCCTTCTGATCATTCAAACCTTCCGATATCTCTTAACATCTTCACACACTCCCAACAAGCTCAATAAAATTGACCTCATCCATGAAGTTGCTGATGCAGGTGTTGGAATCGCAGGACACCGAACTTTTTTCCCATTTAAAAGGAGGAGATAATAGAACCATGACTTGATCCAGGCCAAGAAGGCAACACTCTGTTGATTGTTGCAAAACAAGTCTCTATAATCTTTTTTTCCGAAACTGTTTTCTTTTTATCTTCTCATTGTAATTGCTTAGCAGATATTCTGCATCTTTTGAATGCAAAATGCGATCAGCTGTCATTTCTTTTATTTTCAGTGCATACATCCAGCCGAGTTTTGCGCTAAGTTCAATAAATTGCAACTACTTGCGACCAGTCATCATCATTTTGTCAACGTAATCAGCGAAGGTTCATTCATTGTTTATTCCATGAAATCACATTCTCGTAAGCACCTTTTCTGTTTCTTCATACTTAAGAAAGTATGCTTTATTGCAAGCTATCAATTGTTGCATTGATCTCTACTTTAAAAACAAACACACATATCCACACACACGCGCACACACACATCTAGTCTGCTGCTTCTATGTATTTAGAGATTCTTGATAAAATCCAAAGAAGAATCTGCAATGTTATTGGTCCTAACCTGTCATCTCGGCTTCAGTCACTTTCCCACCACCATAACATAGCTTCCCTGTTCCTTTTCTTTCATGGTAAAAGTTCTGATGCTAAACATAGTGTTTTCCAGCAGCCGCCCTCTTGAACCAGGGTAGCACTACCTCTTCAAGGCACTTGATGTAGGTCCCCCGTGTTGAGTCTGAGGCTCTCACCAACAAATTTGGGAGTTCTTTTCTTATCAGAATAATCAGTTGTCATACCTTCATAATCACCATTAGACTCATCCGACTCTTTCCAAATCCTGTGCACTGTCCAATACACTCTGAAATGTTTGTATTGGAGCTTCCAGCATGAATACCGTTTCCAGATTTCTGGCAGAGTGAATTGCATCATGGTGCTCTTTTTCTTACAGAAGTTGCCCAACTGACCCTACTATACTGTGAGTCGACAAAATCAAAAACAATGTACATGCACAAAATGCAAAATATAATATGGCGACAATTTATGCATTGCACTTTATATATATATATATGTATATATATATATATATATGATTAATTCAAATATAAAATTTGTGACTTAGCTGATTGATGTTATATTCAGCACCCCACATCCAAAGTTTCGTAGACAAACCTTTTTGCAATCTTTTGGTCCACTTGTCAGGAAGTATCAGCAATTGTCTGCTGATTTTTCTCATTTTCATTATTTTTATATTAAGTTAAAACATAATTTATGCACATTTTATTGCTGTTAGCTTGATTTTTTTCTTCTTTGTGTGTTTGTATACACGGGGGGGGGGGTACAACTGTAGAATGTTGTGGTTATTTTTCCTTTTCATAATCATGTTTCATGTGTTACCTGTGTGTGTGTGTGTGTGTTTTTGTGTGTGTGTGTATGTGTATATATATATATATATATATATATATATATATATATGTATATGTATATGTATATATATATATATTAATAAATGTACATGAACAAATACCTACTACGTTCAGGTGTGTGACTTGAGTTTTGCTGGTGTTCCAGCTCCTCAGGCGCAAAGTATATCTTATGTTTTTATAAAAATACACAGATATCACATGAAAAGTACGCTGTTTCATAGACAAAAAATAAAATAAAATAGAACAAAAAATGCAGGAAATGAATTGTGTTTATATATATATATATATATATATATATATATATATATATATATATAGTGTGTGTGTGTGTCCCCGTATTTGCGGGTGTTAGGGACCAAAACTGGCTGTGAATAGTTAGAATTTGCGAATACTTGACTTGTAACCCTGCTGAACATAAAATGGGGGATCGATTTTATATTGTTATTAAGTAATAAACTGATCCCCCATTAATTACTACACCGAGTCCCCCGTATTCATGGGGGTTAGGGACCAGAACTGGCCATGAATAATTAGACCCTGTAAATACTTGTACCCCCCCCCCCTAAAAATGCTTGTAAAATACCTATTTTGATTGTTAATACCCTATATGCCTCAAACTTTCATCCTAAACACTTTAGAAAAATTTCAGATCTTTTTTAAAACACTTTTGAAAAATAATATTGGTGACCATACACTTAGTGTAAATTTTCTTTCATACGTACAATAACCGTTTTTGATTACGCATAGATCGATACAACCATTGAAAAGACTGTATAAAATATGTGTAACATGACATAAAATATAAAGTTTAAAACATTTTCTAAAAATAGAACTGTGATGATGCCCCCAGACTTAGCATAAGCCACTTTTAAGACCCCAGCCACAGCCCCTAACAAAGAACAAAGCCCAAGTACTACGCATGTTTTTGCGTTTGTTTTTTACAATGAAGATGCATAATTTTGCCATTTTTTACCTTAAAAATGGACTGTTATATGTTTTAAGTCACTTAAATAACGGGAAAATAATACAAGAATATATTAAATATGTCCTATCGAAAAAATACGCGAATCGAGGGAGTTCTCGGCAAACAATTTGTACATATGTTCTTCAGAAAAACACGCGAATATTCGGGGTTTCCACAAATAACAAGTACTTACGTCCTAAAGAAAAATCTGCAATTGTGTCACTGTATATACACATTTGTTCATATATTTGTGTAAGTGTGTGAGTATATTTGTATATATGTGTGTATTTGTGTGTAAATTATTCTTTCATGGTGAAAATCACAGTTTAGTTAAAATCTGTTGGGTAATATAGTTAATCATAACTGAAAATTCACCTCAACAATCTTTGAAATTTGTCGCTAACAAAGAAACAAAACAAAACAGGTTTGAAGAAAATAAAATGAATGTATTAGAAAGAACTAAATATTCTCCATTTTTTGATTTTCTTCAGGAAATCATGGCCTCTTTAATGGAGGAACTCCAAATCAAAAGGGTAAGCAGGTTATTATCCAAGGTTTGGAATCGGGGACGGTCATTGGCATCGCATTTTCAGCATTCATCATTGGTGTTCTTCTAACTGCCACTTTGTGGTTTATTCAAGTGTACACAGGTAAGTTGCAACTTTGCATTTCTTCAAGAATTTTGAATGATTTCAAAGAGTTAGCCATTTCGGGAGCATTGAAATCTGTTTGGCCATTTTCAGAGAATTTGAGATAATCATAAAAGTCAAATTTAACTTTTCAAGAGAATTTGGTACAATGTCACAGACTCTAAAAATATGTCACCATTTCAAGGACCAAATGCGTTGAGGTTGGTTGGGTTAGGGAGATGGGAAGTCACTTTGTGGGTGGGACTTCTATGAGATGCTACAGTGGCCAGTCCTTATTTAAACCTTTGAGAATGGCGACTTTGAGTTTCAAATACAAGACAAAAGTAAAACAAGAAAAAAACAAAACATTTTTTCTTCCTCATTTTCCTGGATTTTATCAAACAAATAGAAACTCACTAGTTACCAAGAACCTGAAGTAAGCCAGATTACGCATGATGTATAGCTGGCCACTCGTATTCAAGGATACCTGTCTGCTAGGGCAGCTCACCAATCCCTATTGTAGACACTCGCTCAGGCACATTTGTGTTTGCCCAACACCCAACAGAGGCCACCTGTGGTTTATACTGCAACTATGCTGAGCAGACCTTAGTTACAGTTTTTGGGAAAGAGTGTGTTATCTGGTGTGATTAACAATTTGAACAAGGCCAGCATGCTCGAGCCCTCGGCCACGATGATTTGTGACTTTGTGCTAGCACAGCTATCGATGGGCACCAAGGGTTCTGTCTACCCAATTTCACTCACAAGGCTTGGGTCAAACTGTGGTATGGTTTTCAGGCACTTTCCAAATCACCCCCTCCAGTCTGATAACATCAGGAACGGTATATACACGTATATGACGAAAAATTTTAAATTTACAAATTAACCTAACAGGTCTGAAAAAAAAACAAAAACATACATCCAAACAACATCATGGAAAAAGCGATTCTTAGTACTTACACTTGGAATTTCATGTTAAATCTTGCTAACCTTGAATTAAAGGTCATTTAGTGAAAAGTGTAGCTGACTCTACATCTCCATTTCAGAGACCATATACGCTGGGTTGGATGGGTTAGGGAGATGGGAGGCCAAACAAAGACGAAGTCACTTTGGCAGTGGGGACCTCAATGAGATACCACAGTGACCATCTATTGTTTAAACCCTTGAGAATGGTGACTTTGCGTTTCAAATAAAATAAGACAAAAGGAAAACAAAAAAACAAACTATTTTTCTTCATTTTCCTGGCTCTTTATTGAGCAAATAGAGTCACCCTAGTTACTAAAACTCGAAGTAAGCCAGATTACACACGCACGATATATATATGCGTACATGTCGAAAATTTAAATTTAATCTAACAGGTCTGAAAATAAAAAATAAAATGAAAATACATCCAAAGAGCATTATGGAAAAAACGATTCTTAGTACTTGCATTTTGGAAATTCATCTTAAATCTTACTAACCTCAAATCAATGGTCATTT
>OZ038510.1:29302619-29390119 GCA_964036315.1 Acanthosepion esculentum | reverse complement strand
ACTTGATTGAAGATTTGTTAGCCTTTCTTTCTGCGGCATCAGCTTCACAAAATCAGATCTATTCTTTTCTCACTAATTGGTCAAACACTGCCTGAAGCATAATACAAACTCAACCAATTTTCTCCTCGTACTATTATGAATTCCTCAAAGGATCAACAAAAGATTCAAGTTTCTAGCTGTGAAGGATGCATGACGTTGTCCCACTCATTGCATTTCAATTCTTAACTTCCTGTACCACAAAACAATTTCTTTGTACCTCTTTTCTTTTTTTTAGGTACTAGGTACTACTAAAAATACCTGGAATTGTACCAGCTAAGTCCCCCCCCCTTTTTTTTTATCTCACTGCTAAATTCAGTAATTTCATTGACAATATTGACTATACCCTATAATGGCTTCCCAAATTAATGTTAAGTTCCCCAGGATATAAGACACATGCTGGTAGATATAAATAATAAAACTGTAATTACTTGATTTCGCTGTTTTAATTAATTATCAAGATTTCTAGTGGACACACACACATTCACTTTGAGCTTTATATATTAGATTAACATGATTCTAAGCTTATTATTACAAAAAAAGTTTCCAAAATCATTCATTTACAGAACGTGTGTAGATTCCATATAGGAAGTTAAGAATTGAGGTTCTGTTGTGAGTGGGTATTAGAAAACGTATCACAGGAAAAAGAATCACTTAATTAAAAAAAAAAAAAAAAAAAAAAAAAAAAAATGGCTCCTTTCTCCAAAGCACTTGACTAAAGAAAAAAAAAAAAAAAAATCTTTTCACTGGATGAAAAAAAAAAAAAAAAAAAAAAAAAAGGGATATTTCAGAATCCGCTGGATTCTGAAATCAAAGCAAGTGAAGGAAGGGGAAAAAAAAAAGATCAAAAAATCTTTGCTTTCATTTAAACAATGTCTATGTCTTCTCTCTCAAGAAACATGAAGAACCTTTCTTTACTTAATTTCAAATTGAAGAAAAAAGTATCACCACATAAGTCATTTAATATATTTTTTACGCACTGCTGAAGTATCATGTTCACAAACCAATTCATTATTGGCGGATCACCGAGGCAGGGTCTAGGGATTGAAACTACTGACTCACATTGCATCAAACAGTATCTCAAAATACCAACTTTGTCATCTGATTTTTATTGTGTGGCTTCAGACATGACTGTCATAACCAACCTGATGCAATTCCAGGAGCTTCGCAATTCCTTTTTTTATTTTGAAGGACATTTTAAGGTTGAAATTACGATAAAGAACAACTGACAACACCTGAGAAACAGAAAACACAACCAGCAATTTTATTTGGATTCTTCATATTTTCCCGCCAAAGTTTTATCCATCAGGATATTGTCTTTGAAAGGATTTTTTTTTTTTACTTCCATGATGTTTGCCATTTGAACACAGCAGAACCAAAGTAATTTCAGTTGGAAAAGTTATTTGAAATCAGGCATCATTCACCAATAGCATCAAACAAGGTTTGTGTATGTTCCACTGACAATGTCTGAATCTGATATTTTTTGCAAGTAATAATGGCAATCGAATTTTTATAAAAAAGAAGAAAAAAGAAATAATCCGCTGCTCCCTTTCTATCCTTGATTTTTATTCACTCATAAGTGAATAAGTCTCCCTACCATCTGCTGCCATTATTACTGTCAAATATGTCGACTTTTTTTTTATTTTCTTTTAATATATTGTGCAATATGAGTGATAATTTTACCTGAACACTTACCTTGGTTAACTTGTATGGCCGAGTTGAACAATTGGCTCTCCAACCAAAAATAATGATTTTCTTTCAAATTTTCTTTTTATATTGCCACAAATTAACCACGGCAGATAGCAAATATCATAAGGCAAATTTTTTATTTTATTTTATAAAAGTTAGAAGGGGGTCCAGTTTGCCATGCAAATTCATTGTAAATTGATCCCCCATATGCAAACCACAATAAATAAGCTTATATTTCTTAAAATGTAAAAAAAAAAAAAAAATGTAATTTCATATTCTGGAGTGCTTAAGCGATAGTAATATATAAAAAAAATCCTGATTTCAAAATTTTAATTTTTTTTACATTTTTAAAAACACATGTTGCATGTTTGTAGGGGGGATCAATTTACAATGAATTAACACGGCAAACTGGACCCCCTTTTAACTTTTACAAAATTGAATAGGAAAAATTTGGTTATTTGTGCTCTAATTATTTTTTTTTTTAAATTGAAAAAAATGATTACTTCTGGTTGTAATGTCTATTATACAACTCCCTTGCTTGTACAGTCTGCAATTTCAGAATATGTTGCTATAACTCCAAGAGTTGTTTAAACTATTGATCTCATTCACTTTGAGGCCTTTGTTGTTATCACAACATTTCAGCCAATCCATTCTCTAGCCTTCTTCAGGTGTACAATCCATAGGGAAATATCTGGTGCCTCACAAATGCTGGAAATATAAAAATAAGCTCCTCCCCCCCATCCAAAAATGAGTGTTTGTAAAGCACTAACATTCTTTTTATATATTAAGCGAGTCAATGGGATCACCTTTTGACCCATGTTTGCTAAATTTTTTGTATTTTTTTATTCTTGGTTATAAGTAAATATATAAATAGACTTACATTTTTGAGAAGTCATGATATTTTTAATTTGTTACCAATACTGGAAATACAGTCACTCCTCACGATTTTCCTGTTTGCCCACTCCCACTCCTTTGGACTTATGATCAGGTATAAAAATTTCTTAAATTAAAAAAGAAATATCCAATCAGTTGTATGTTGTACAAAAATGCTGTTTTCTCTTTCTTCAAAACAAATCAAAATTAAATAAATAATGCGAAAAATAAATGTTTACTTGTACTGAATTTCCAGCTAAATAATATGCAAAATAGAGCACTGATTTTTTAATTTGTTCATTGTTTACTGTTCAGTACAATTTTTGTATAATATATATATATATAATAATATATATAATATATAATATATATAATAATATAATATATATATAACCTTTAGAAATAAATTAAAAATAATGCAAAAAGTGCAGAGGTAACATTAAAGCTACGTGAAGCTGGTTGATGCAAACCTATTACATGCTTCAAATAACAGTCTGATACAATTTCTCACTGATCACTGAGCTCATTATAATGGAACATGATTGTTAAGTGGGGATTGACGGGATAAAGGAAAGCCCCTCCCTACCTAAAAATGAGATCAATAGCCTAAACAATTTGTGGTTGGTTAGCATTTTTTTTTTTTAATTTAGAAAGAATAGTTTCTAAATATTTCAAACTTTTTATTTGACTGTATAATTTTTAATGGACTGTATAATTTTTAACTGACTGTATAATTTTTAACGGACTGTATAATTTTTAATGGACTGTATAATTTTTAATGGACTGTATAATTTTTAATGGACTGTATAATTTTTAATGGACTGTATAATATTTTAAATTATTAAGTACTTTATAAATCTTCTCAAAGTTTGTAAAGAGCCAATATGTTATAACCTAATTAATGGCTGTATAATATTTTAAATTATTAAGCACCACCAGTGCCAGGTGTGGGCTTAATGAGACCCTAAGCTGTATTAAGTCTGGAGGCTCCTTGTTAAAAAAAAAAAAAAAACACACACACACACAAATTCCCATCCACCTACCTAAAAAAGAATTCTGAATTTTTTTAGGCCTTTTCAGATCATAAAGTGCTAATCTTTGGCTTGTTTAGTTTATATCAATATCCAGCACTGAGTAGACTAAGTCTTAACTCTCAATGTTTGTAAAGTGCTAAAAAGTTTCTTTGACTTTAATACATTAAGCTAATCAATGAGATCACCTTTTCAGCCCATGTTAGCTAATTTTACTCCTGACATATTTTTTTGTTCATTTTTGTTATAGGGTTAGTGTTATGGTCCAGGTTAGGACCAAGGAAGAACAACACGAACACAAGAGTAGAAATAACGAAGATATATTACACGCAATAATAATACAAGATGTGGAAGGTGTTAGTATGACTGCCAGTCTGGTTTGGAGTGAACTACTATCGGCTCGACTCGATTCGGCCCTCTCTCTTGAGAGGCATAGTATATATAGTGTTAGGAAGAGTTCATTCTGTAGTTATAGGTAAAGACCCATAACAGATACATAAAAGAAGAGATATACATGAAGAAGTCAAAATCTTTTTAGTCCGTCAATGTTTTCCATGTTTTTATTTTTTTGTTTTTTACAACTCAGGGAGGAGGAAAATCACAGTCTCAAATCATATTTCTTTGAAAATGATGAAATACCTTATACGAATGAATGTTGAAAAGTTTTGGGCCTAATCCATTTCCCCAAATCAGTATTTTGAATTTTGGTCATTAATCTATCGCCTCCCGGCATCAGTTCAAACTAATGCTTTCTTCTTGTCTATTCAGAGTACTTTACAATTGTTTAAACCAAATGATCAGGTACAAATCAAGGACCACAAACGATAGAGTAATGGAAATTATATTTATTGAAAGGTAAGAGAATAAAATTTTAGGATCCGCAAACATGAACAAAAATATCAAGAGGAGCTTGAGAACACTTGCCTCAGATGTCTGTCGTTCGGCTGAAGGCACCGATGAGTACAAAGTTGTTGATAACATGTGCACATTCCTTCTGGGCGATCACTTAAATCTTCTCAATGATGGCTGCTTCCAGTGCAGCAATGGTTGCCCTAGGAGATGAGGAACCTGCAGAAGAAGAAATTCTGGGAGGTTCAGGTCAGGTGAGTGAGGTGCCCATTCCATTTCAGCTTTGTGGCTGATCAGACACTCCCTAAACTTTTCACGGGGCCATGCCATTAGCATCACCATCCTGCTGAAACCACTGTTCCTCCGCATCGAGGTCCTTACAAGGTCCTCTACCTAGCTGAGAGGCTGGTGCTTTGTCTCGACAATTGTGAAACACCCTGTATATCTAAACTATTGGGTTGTTTGGAAAATAATGTCCAATCTTCGAATCAACTTTGATTCTGGAATTGATGTATTTAGAAAGTGCGCACCATATATACACAGGTAAGCACAGAAATGTGCATATATATATATATATATATATATATATATATGAAGAAATATAATTTTGAAGGTGTGCTATATTTATGGGATAAAGTGCTCATTATCAGAGATAGAGCGTATGTAAATATAAATATAAAGGTGTACTTTGAAGTCAACACTCAGAGGCGACAGGCTGTTTCATGCTGGACACAATCTATATATATATATATATATATATATATATGTGTGTGTGTGTGTGTGTGTGTGTGTGTGTGTGCAGGTATGCAGAAAAATAGGAAAGAACACGTTAGGTAAATAATCTGGAGTTCTTTAGTATTTTTGTTTTTATTTTTAAAAAGACAGTGCTCCATACAGAAATAGAGCTTAAAAAATATTACAATATATATATATATATATATATATATATATATATATATATATATATATATATATATACGCAAATATAAAGGTACATACTTATACTGAAGCCAAAGTCAGACCACTGGACAGTCACCATAATCTTGCATTAGTACATTTTTTGATATCCAAGATGAGAGGTGTATAATGATTTGAAGATAATTTCTGAAAGAGGCTGATATAAAATTAACAATTCATTCCTAATGAAATACATTCATTAGGAATGAATAGCATATTTTTGTGAAACTATTATAATAACATATTAGTATACAATTTAAATGTTTATTCTGAAATCAGACATCATTTTCCAAACAATCTAAGACTATTTTCCAGGGTGCGTCACGTATTTGAGAACAACATTCTGAAAGAGGCTGATACAAAATTAGCAAACAGGACATTTTAATCATTAGGAATGAGTAACATATTTTTGTGCAACTGTTACAATAATATACTAGAATGCAATGGAAAGGTTTATTCTAAAATTTGAAAAAAAATTTCAGAAAGAGGAATTTTCACTGATATATGCTGGAAAATTTCCGATTTTTATCTGAAATCAAGGAAATAGGAACTTTAAGCAAAATGGTTACAATATATGGAAAAAAAAAGAAGTTGTCATTTTAAACTGACACCAAGAGAATATGAATTCATGACCAAACATCAAAATAATGATTTTTTTTAGAAAATGGGTTGAACTGAGAAACTTTCATTAATCGCTCTTATCACAAAAATTTCTTATTCTATAGTAAATAAACATACAGAAGTTATGTAAGTATACCTTTATCCGTAATTTGAAAAAAAATTGAATTTTCATTATACATTCTTCCAATTTTCTGTTATTTAAAAATTTATTTTTCATCTTTTATAATTGTTTTGGTTTATTTGTTTGGGGTGGGGGGCTGTTAAATCCTTTCGCTTGTTATTTATTCTGTACACTGAAGGCAAATATTTTTACCTCTGAATTTATAGATTCCCAATGAAAAAGGTAGCAATGTTTTCATTTGGATTATTTATTTATTTATTTACTTGGACCATAAGTTTTCCTTTTAACTGACTTTAGGGAAAAGAAAAGAATTACCAATTCCAACATCATTTTTGCTAAGTTCGACAAATTTATAAAATTTCTTCAGCTTTTATGTGCCATAGTCCTTCGGAATGTGGGTGATCATGGTTTTGGGGGTTTTTTTTGCTTCTGGATTCCTATGAAACTTAGGACTTATACAAATTGATTGATTGATTGGTCCGTTTTTTATGGTTTATCAACACTTTGTGGTTTATTTAAAACTGAAATACATTTTGAACTGAAAGAATAATATAGTATATTGTAATGAATATTGTATTAATAATTTTTTTAAATTAACAATAATTTTTCTAGATGCAAGTCCTATACAAGTCCCAAGAACAATTCAAGTTAGGGGGTTACTAAAATAGGTTTTTGTATGAATGGTAAGAATAAGATTAATTTGTTTTCTATTACTTATCAACCGTTTGCAGGTTGTTTAAAGCCAGAAAATATTTTTAAATTGTAATTTTTTTTTTTAGAGATAATAATTTTGTGATACAAGTCTTATTAATTAACCCATAGCTGGGGGGGAGCAGAGATGAATTCATAACTAATTAACATTTGATAAACAAGAAATTATAATGTAGATATAAAGTGGGGAGTCAATTGTGTATTACAATCACTACATAAACTGATCCCTCAATTTGTGGCCACAGTAGTTTCTATACATTTATATTCCAGAGAATGTAAAGAAATCTAAAAGACATGCCTGTGTAGCTAATCATTATTTCATTGATTTATTGATTCTTTTTTTTACAGTTTATCAACCCTTTGCAGGTTATTTAAAGCCATAAAATTCTTATAAAAACATTCTTATAATCAAAAAATATTTTCTGATTTTAAATAACCTACAATGAGTTGATAAACCATAAAAAATGAATGAATCAATCAACATGACTACATGTCTAAGGGAGGCAATCCACATTATCTACATTCTTGTTTATTTTATTTTTATTGTGGTTTTAGTTCTTACACCTTACAATTTTGAATTCAGAGTTTTCCTTCTATTAGACTGGTTGCTAACCACAGCTAGAGAACCCACTATTTAACCTTTAGCTTGTTGTGGGTGGTATATTGGCCTACATACAGATATGGAATGATGGAAGACAATAAGAACCAAAACGAAGATTTGAGTAAGAAAAATATATTCCCAAGATAATTTTTGTTAAAGAAAATACATCAAGAAAAATAAGGTTACAGTGCTCTAGGTAAAAAAATATTTCTGCATGTTTACGTAGAGGTTGAGAAGAGTGTTTTTCCTGAAATGGACAGTTTTGTAGTCGCTGAAGAGCATTGTCCGGAAAAGGATAATTTATATGCAAGTGGTGGGTGGCTGAAGCTGGAATGGAACCGTGAGCCGGCTGCCGGAACAGATATTACACTTTGATCCTAGTTATCTGGGCCACAGAAGGATATTTTATTTTGAAATATTGCATCTGGTATGGCACAAGGTCAAAAGGGAAAGTTGGATGGGAGCTGGTCGTCATCGACTATCCTATACCTAGCTAATCTGATTCACAATCCATTCATCCATTATAATATGCTCATCGACTACAAGAACTAATTCATCTCTATTCAAAGCAACGCATACCCTAATACCGCATATTCACAGGGATTCTATTAAAACAATGTTTGATGCTTTCAAGGCCCTTTTATATCCTGAATCACCTTTACAACAATCGCTCATTAAGCTTTTTCTTCCAGTTGTTTTTAAAAATGTGTGAGTGTTGACAGGATACGACAAGCTGACGGTCAGGGAGAAGAGATGGCTACATGATTTTTCCAAGGGCATTTGCACAAAAGTGAATACAAGAGGCCAGGCTGGAATTTGAACCCAGATCATTGATTCCACTTAACACGTCAGTAGCCATTATGCTACCACCACCATCCTTTTGAATCGTACTAATAAATAAGTATGTACATATCAAGAGGAAATCTTTGGATAAAATAAAGATATTTGATTCTACAGTTACCAGTGTAGTACATGTCCCAACCCAGACCCTGCTAAAATACACTTTACACTTAGTGTGACATCAGAAATGCCAGGGGCATGGTTGACCTGGGGAGTGCAGACCCACATGATCAGTCCACCTGGGTTGTAGAGATTTTTCCCCACGTCCCACATGGTCAGATATGGCACAAGGCCGAATTTAACGTGGGGTATCCGAACCCGTAGGCTTGGGCAAAGATTCCCCATAGACCCCGCAAAAAAACGGGGTCGGGTAGCTGTCTACCACCCCAGATGAGACTCTTCCCTTCGTCATAGCCTCGTCTAGGTTCCTCTCCGCCCGAAGGCAGAGAGTTCGACCAGCTTAGCTGGACACGAATCTCCAACCAATTCCTGAAGCAAGCCCTGGGTTGTAAGTGTTGGAAAGAACCAAATTACAGGTGATATGTTAACACCCACCTCTCATTGGAGAAGAACAGTTCCAGTCTGACATTGCACATGAAAATTTAAGGTTCAGGTTCAGTTGAAAGCCCAGGGCTGCACAGATACCCATGGGCCAACAGTAATTGATACAGTTGAATGAAATGTAATGTTATATATGAGAGATTAAATCTCATATTTTCATTCGTCTATACGACCATAATCTTATCGGGATTATCATCCTCTCTTCTAATTCCTTTTCTCCCCTCTGGCGGAGGGGTGGCTGTGAAGTCACAATGGATACAACCCTCACAAACCAGTCGTCAACTAACCAAGCCTGCTCCCATCACCCATGGGACCATCACCACTGGACTTGCTGAAGGGTGGTAGAAAGCAAAGCCAAAGAGAATTTGATGTGGCCATTCGCGTGGATTTGATTTTCATGCACGACTCTGTATGACGGAGAAGCCCATACTCTTGGCCAAGAAGGGCCTCCCTTGTGACTCAAAAGGGATTGAGATCTGGCAAACTTGGTGGCATCAAGCTCTCAGCTGCTTGGTCTACCAAGGTCCACCTTGGTTATGCCAGCCCAACTGGCACTGCTCTCTTTCACCGTTTTTCTCACTGAGATCTTTGTCTATTCTGCCATTGAGGTCTTCGGAGATTGGTCGCGTTCAGTCAGTTAATATTATTAAATATTGCATTTTCATTAGTCTGTATGACCATAATATTATATGGCCCTGGGGCTTCATGAACACAGGCTGATGGTAATTGACAAAGTCCAGAGTTGAATAAAATGTAATGTTATGTATAAGAGATTAAATCTTGTAATCTCCTTTGTGATGTACGATGATATCATTACACGAGGAAAGAGATAGAGATCCCATATAAAATGGAGTGTTGTTAATAGGCTTATCTTATTTGAATTCCTAGAAAAAACAATTTTTGTTCATTTTTGTTTGGTATTTCTTTCGTTAGTGTTGCTGGACTTCAACTGGTATACATGTAAATCATTAAGATATGCAGTGTGACTCTGAATAAAGGACTAACCTATAGCAAGACTTGAATTCCCATTTCCCATCCCTGGAGCCTATCTTTGAAAAAAAAAAAAAAAAAAGAAATAAAAATTATTGACCAGTGTCTATGTAAAAAAGCCAGGGTCAAATATGCTGATTTTCAAGGCAGGTATCCCCTCCCCACTTGGGACCCATTGTGATAACCAAATGTTGAAGCAATCTGATAAATAGACTCCCCAAAATATAACCACTGATGGTCTTCAGGATGGTGGCATTGAGGATGTATGGAGTCTTGTGATCATGAGTTCAATCTCTGGATCAGGTAGTGAAATTCATATTTCAAGCCAGGGTCACAAATTGCTGAATTTTTAGGCTGGCAGGTATTCCCTCCTTATTTGTAAGACTGTCACACCACAATCTTCCTAGACCCTTTTCCTCTCATCAGGCCTTGCGTTAGGCCAATATAGAAAAATCAGGATTTCACAGACTGATTTTCAAGGCAGGTACACCCCCACCCCCGCAGGATATTCAGGTAGTGTAATGGACATCAGCACAGAACGTGAAATTAGTGAGCCAAGTTCAAATTCCAGACTAGCCTCTCGCATTCACTTTTTGCACAAATGCCCTTGGAAAAGGTACAAATATACCTATTTTCCCTCCAGTTATGAGTTAAATAGCAGAGTAGACTGGCAAGTAATTTACAAGAAAGAACAATCTGAATTCCAAACCCTGGTGAAAGCAATGGGGTTCCACTTCACTATCTTTCCCAAGAATGCATAGTAAATCACAGATAATAAAGAAAGGAATCCGTTAAGAGTTATGATTGTCAATGTACTTAAAGAACATGGCATTTTAGTATTTTAGACTCCCTCCCAGTGGCATAGCTAGAGTGTTTGCTGCCCAGAGCAGCCCTTGAATTTGCCACCCCGACCCCGACTAAAAATATATATTGCACAATAAAAGTTATAAAACTAGTTTATATACTATTATAATATTCAAATATAGTATGCGTTATATGCATACCAAGCATACTTAAACCTTTTCAGTAACTGTTAAAAAGCAAAAACGACTTATAGGAACCAAAAAGTGTAAAAAATAGGACCTTCTTTATTTTTAAATGAAAATTACGACTTTCTACAAAGTAACTTCTCTTGCTTTTTTGTTGGCAAATTCTTCAATGACATCGTCAAAAACTATTTTATCTGTTAATTGTTGCTCTATAGACAGTCAATAAAGCAATATATGAGCTATAGTTCAAGTTACTCAAAATCAAAAATATCCTTCAGCTGTGAATACTGTCCCCCCCACCCCGACATCAAAACCACTTTTATTTCAACAAAGTCTATACGGACTTATAGCCTACAGCAGACACTAAAGTGCCACCCTCATAAAAGTACCACCCATGGTGGACTGCCTTCTCCAGCTACGCCACTGCTCTCTCCCCACTTGGAAGATTGCGATAACACAATCTTCTTATCTTCATTTCTTCTCGTATTGTCATGCGTCAGCCTCATCTAATCTGAGTAAATATTGAAAGACTGAAATTTTGCATGCTGATTTTCAAGGCAAGCATGTCCCCACTTTTTTTTTTTTTTTTTTTTAAACCTTACTCCTTTTTCGTTTCCCAGTCCTACATTTCTTCCTAATCTAAGAATTTAAGAAAATGTATAAACCTGAAGTTCTTTTCATTTCTTAGATAGAGAATTTCTTTTTGTTTACACTATTTTTTTTTATGGCAGAGCTACAAATTGATACACTCTGTCTGTGAGCTAAAACTAAAGAAATGTCTCTTGATGAAATTTGAACTTGCATCCCTTGACCTGGGAACTAGTCTTACACAGACGATAACGTAACCAAGTCTTGTGAGGAGCTATTTTTCTATTCTGATTGTTGCGCTGCATGTTGTCTCAGGATTGTTGTTTTCTACCTGCAGTTCCTCAGTATGGACCCCAATGCTGCATCAACAAAATGAATCAATGACAGATAGTTTTCTTCAGGTTTTCTCATAGGTATCATAGTATCAAATGTAACAACAGATAATAGTACATCTGTATACAAGCAAAATCCAGAGACAACATGCAACACAACAATATGACAGCATCAAATGTAATAAAGGATAATAGTACAATCATATTGCTGTATTGAGTGTCGTCTCTTGATTTTGCTTGACAGCCTGCAAGATAACCTGAATGCCACATCAAGAAAACGAATCAACTACAGATAGTGTTTTTCAGTGTTGTTTTCCTTGCTTTATTTTTGTAGGGATGTAGAGTTCATTAAACTTCAGGAAATGTTTCCATCATCAGTTTTGGCCTACAGTTTATTTTTCTATTATCACATCAGTTCATGTGTCTGTCGTAAGCATTTGTCACAAGTGTTCAGGAATCATATCTTTTGAAGGTCTTATACAACAGGAGAAAAAAAAATGCTTTGCCTCTTGTTTGAAAATGTATTATAATTTGTAAAGTTTTTGACATCTATTTTTTTTTCAACAGTAGCTAATGAATTTCAATAGCAACAAGTTTGTTTAAAAGCAATTTTAATTTAAAATTAATTACATTTATTCAAATCTTAATCCACACTACAGGTCTGTGTACAATAATTATACTTTTTGAAAGTGGTTTGGATAGATGATGTTTCTCTGTCATGCAGTTTCCAATACCCGTCTCAATATCTTTTCTTTCTTCGGTCATCTAAGTTTTCTGTTAGGAAATCCATCACTGAGATATTGACCGTACTGTATCCAGTTAAAAGTTCTCTGTCTACTCGGATGTTAGGTTTAATGTTGAACCCAGTTATCCTAATTTTTAAGGAATTCGTAGTATTAATCTAAATTTTTAGTTGCAGATTCTGATCATTGTCTGATTGACTTCCAAAGATTCAGTAAACCATAGTTTTTGAAGCAGTTGCTTTAAACAAAAGTGAGGTGATGTTAATAATGTTTTCTCTCTTTTGGCCTAATTTTTTGAGATAAAATATCATTGTTAATATATATAGCAATTCATTTGGATCAATTTTTCCCATTTTTTTGTCTTTATAATAACATTTTGGCCTTCTTCAAATGGAATCTTTTATTTGATCCATAGTGCCCTCCTTGAATAAGCCGGTCAAGGTTTGGTCTGGTATAATGCCTAAGAAACTGGTTTTGTCTAGTCTGATGACTCAGACTTACTCTGGTCTGATAACTAAGAAAAGGGTTTGGTTAGATGCCGAAGAAACTGGTCTGGTCTGATGCCAAGAAACTGGTCTAGTCTGGTCTGGTCTGATGCCCAAGAAACTGTTTTGGTCTGATGTCCAAGAAACTTGTCTGGTCTGATGCCTAAGAAACTGGTTTTGGTCTGATGCCTAAGAAACTGGTTTGGTCTGATGCCTAAGAAACTGGTCTGGTTTGATATCCAAGAAACTTGTTTGAAAATGTATTATAATTTGTAAAGTTTTTGCATCTATTTTTTTTCAACAGTAGTTAATGAATTTCAATAGCAACAAGTTTGTTTAAAAGCAATTTTAATTTAAAATTAATTATATTTATTCAAACCTTAATCTACACTACAGGTCTGTGTACAATAATTATACTTTTTGAAAGTGGTTTGGATAGATGATGTATATATATATATATATATATATATATATATATATATATAGAGAGAGAGAGAGAGAGAGAGAGAGAGATAGATAGATAGATAGATAGATAGATAGATAGATAGATAGATAGATAGATAGATAGTCAAAACATGAGAAAAAAATAATAACACCAGAAAAAAAACCCCTTTGAAAATGGCTATAGAAGTGGCTGAAAGCATTTGGGACAATAAAAATTATGGAAAATTTTTGTACTCCCTTACTTTAAAAAAATAGAAAAACGTTCTCCTTTACTTGTCAAAATGTCTGTCTTTTGGAAGGTTCCAAATGTGACAAACAATTGAAAAAGGAGTGGCATGTTGGTTCAATGAAAAATGTTCTCATAAAGACAAAGAAAGAATCAATGTATAATAGAAATAAAAACAACCTTCTCTGATATCCACGCAGAATAAGAAAATGGTTAGAAGATACAGCAGTCTAACAAAGACAGAGACTGGGATGAAAGAATCTATCAACGAGTTGTCTTAATCTCCACTCCTCAGAAAGTCTGAATGCATTGACCCTGAATAAAAGATTTAGAATCTAATGAAAATAAGTATTCGTACATCTTGTTGGAATGAATTGTCATAGGTTGCCCACATATTGACTTACTGCCTTATACATTTTGATGGTCGGAGGTGACAAAGGCTCTTTGCAGACTAGAATACAAAAAAAAAGTAATGTTTTATTTGGAAATTTAGTGTGGCCTTAAATTGCATTTAATTTTTTTTTTCTTTTTATGGTGGGTAGCAATGGATTTGGGACGGATAACCTTATTTTTATTATTATTATATGACTGTTCACTGTTTTGGCTAGGTGATGATTATATAATCCTAATCTTCCAAAATCTGCTCTTTTTCTTACTGTTTTTATTATTACTATTATTATTATTATTATTGTGAGATCTTTGACACTTTAATGTTTTGACCGGGTGAGGATGACCCTATCTCAGCTCTTACTGGCAGCTTAGAGACACAACACTTTTCTCAGCACATGGTCAGTTCTGCCACCTGCACACTTCCAATGATGTCAGGTATTTCTAAGGTGTCTTGTGCAGCAGAGAGATTCTTAGAAGTAGCCCCGAGTGTGCCGACCACAAAAGGGACGACTTGTACTGTTTCTCAGTACACTTCTCCAGTTTACTCTGCCAGGTACCTCTGCATTTTCACCTACTACACCATCATGATGTTCTTATCACAAAAGAACCCTAACGGTCTATCAGGACCCATTCATGGTTGCTCTTGTGCACAAGTGTGAAATCAGGGTGATTTCTCTCCAAGCACTTGTCAGTTAAGATGGTTATATACTGCATGAGCTTTCTTATAGCAGAGATCTCTCATTAGGGATACAGGATGTTTAACAAAGGGAGTAACTGGGAACATCATCAGTTTAAAAAGGCTGTAGAATAGACCAGCCAAAACACTACTACTCGAAATAAAAAAATAAAAAAATCACAAAAACAAAAACATTAGTGTAATTGTCCAAAAATCTCTTTGAAAGATCTCTTCCTGTTTGGCACCTAATCATCTCCAAAATTATAGCATTGTTTCCTGGCTGTTCTGGCCCATATTGAGAATAGGAAATTGCCATTTATTGGAAATAAATGACTGAAAATAATGATGACAATTTCTCATGAGCACCACCATGTTGGTTTCTGCTAAGGCACAGCGTCAGTTCTGAGCATGATCAAACATTTTATTTAAAATTCGGATTTTTCTTAAAATAATAATAATAAATAATAAATAATAATACATCACTGCCATTATACTGCACTCAAAATCCTCAAGTCACTGTCAAATCTATGATGTCGATGACTGGATAGTATGCACTATGCCAGGGTTACATACAATTTTGAATTCAGATTTGTCCTTCTCCTAGACTAGTTGCCAACCATAGCTATAGAGCCCGGACATTAGACATTCTTAAGTTAATGATTGAATAAGCACCTTGCGAGTTTCAAGGATGTAAATTACTTGTGGAAATTCTCCTATTGCATTGTTAAATATTTGAGCTTGAATCAACTTTGATAAAATATTACAATAACAATCAATAACAATGCAGGTCATTATTTAAAGAAGTGGGTACAAATGAAAAGATTTGAGGTTTTCCCAGTTCACTGAAGCACATGATAAACACAAGGGAACGTTATGGCCAGCTCTTTCTTTATTTCTTTATTTTACTAAAACAAAACAACATCTCTGATATGTAGGTAGAAATGTCAGTACAGAGAAAAAGAGTATTTAGATTATATATATATATATATATATATATATATATATATATATATACATATATATATATGCACATGCATATATGTAGATATGTACACATATATTCATATATATAATGTATATATATGCACATCCATATGCATATATGTATATATATACACATAGATACATCTGTCTATATGTGTGTGTATGCATATATACATGTACATCTGTCTATATGTGTGTGTGTGTGTATGCATACATACAAACACATACGTATCTATACACACACAACAAGGATGGAGATGACTGCAACATGGATAAGTAAAATGGTCTCCATGTTCATACATTAGTTAGTTTTTCATATACTTCTAAAATCTGCACTAACTGGTTCATAAGAACACTTAAAGATGCAAGCTCAACCACTGCCCTGTCATTTGGTCTCCTACAAACATGCAGGACCAAATAACAAATTTGATACAAAATCCCTTTTATATTGGCCAATGGTGACAAGTGTCTTTTTACACTTTTCAGACAAAGTCTCTTAACATCTTTTGTATCAATGTTTTGTCTTTGCAAAGGAAATTAAATTTTTTTCACCTTCCAGTCAACCAATAATAATCGTAGCTTGGGTTACTGTGGATTTAAAAGAAGAAAAGACATCAGATTCTTCATGTATCTTCGGAGGAACTGTACAATAATTTCTGTGTACTTTATATATGAATCAGCACTTCTCTCAAGCTCTTAGTATATATATATATATATATATATATATATATATATATATATATATCACAACTTCTACAACTGTATTTTACAACTGTATATATACAGGGTGAACCAAAAAAACATTAACTTTTTACCAATCCAATAAAACCAAGAGTGATGGAAGAAAAATATTTAATTCATAGAAATTGAAACCTTAAAACATGCCATTTAAGAAACAATGATGGAATTTTCATTTTTTTAAAAATTACGTCCTGTAGATGGCGTCCTCCTGTACGAATGCATTCTTGAAATCTGCTGTTGAGATTCCTCATTGACTGCTGCAACATCTCAGCTGGGATACTGTGAATTTCGTTCTCGTTACTAAAATGGCAAAATGTTTACTTGCTCAAGGTCACTGTCTCGCAGTGTTGCCACTTGCTCATGTCTGGCAATACGCACTTCAAAAATTCCCGTTTTTTGGGGTCACCCTGGATATATATGTGTATATCTGAGTGTAATACCTATGCACATTAAAATGTGTTTATATCTATATATGCACACAAAATAAACAATTACTTAACTGAATAATAATTCCAATCAAATGCAGATTTTTTAATGCAAAAATCACTAATCTGACTTTTAGCTATACATATGCTTGTCGTGTTTTCAATAAGATCCAGAAAACATGTAACATTTAAAATATATGTTTCATTGAATATTATCGTCGGGTTTAAATTACAAAGATAAACTTATTGTAAATTACAATAAATTTGTCTTTGTAATTTACCCCTGAGGATGATCTTGGAAGAGATCAAAAGTACTTGGGTAGAAAAAAACTATGATGCCTTCCTTGATGATTTTCATCTTAACATCAAGAAACTGATTAGAGAACAGGAAAGGATCAGTATAAAAATAAGTAGACATAATATGTCTATATGATTTAATGAAACATGTCTGAATGAAGATATGCTGCCTAAATATACATGTGTATGTATGTATATATATATATATATATATATATAAATATATATATGTGTAATTTGGCAGCAACTTTTCTTTTAAACATGTTGTGTTGAATGTTAAAGACAACATCGTCCTGCATATTTTCGTTTTAATTTTCTCATATTTTCTAATGAGACTTTTTATTTGAAAATGATATCGAAAATACTAGGTTATCGTACGGACAATATTTATTTCGATATCATTTTCAAATAAAAAGTTACACTAGAAAATATGAGAAAATTCAAAAGAAAATATGCAGGATGATGTTGTCTTTAACATTCAACACAACATGTTTAAAATATATATATATATATATATATATATATATATATATATATAATATGTATGTTCTATGTCTCGACAAATATATTTATGTATGTATTTTTTTGGCATGTTTAGTTGAAGATCAATCGAAGACTTTTACATGTATCAATATTTAAATAATTTTTCATTGCCCTCTCATCTCATATATCGCAAGAGAGGGGGGGGGGACACTGAAAAGTTCACAGTTGGATCCACTTCTCAAAAATCAGAATTTTATTGACTGATTTTTGGTAAAGTGGGGTCAGTCGGGAATGTTTCACCACCCACCTTTTATTGACTTGCCTTGTAAATTTCTTTTGCTCCAACTGGCTTACTTAAAACATTTTTGGATTTTGACAGTTCAGGCCAATGCACTGCCTTTCCATCATAGGTCTAAACAACAATGATATCACAATAATCCTCTATGGAAATACTTTGACAATATTCTGGTTTTACAATGAGAAAACCTTAAATATCTATGCAACTCTAAGTCAAAGATGGAGGTGACCTTATAGTTCATTTGACATTTTGAATATGTCTAAGATAATGAAAATTTTGGTAAAGTTTAACATACATACCCACAAAAAATAATTCTCAAATAACAAAGAGACAACACAAATCCAGAAAAAGGAGAATGCGTAAATTCAGTTCCATATGTTTGGGGTTTTATTAAAATTCTAAAAGTAGCTTTTTAAAACAACAGAAAATACTGACAGAGTATACTGCATAGAGTGATGTCAAGAGAAAACTATCGTTTTAGACCCACCATTTTTTTAATACCTATGTTAAATTTTCCCAAAAGCTTTCTAAAATTTTTACAAAAACATAACTACCTTAAAGAATAGAGCATTTAAAACATTGTTCTGATGATACAATTATACTTGGTTCCACTCTCACTGAGTGCTCCACTTTAATGGCCTTGTACCAAACTATGCTAAACTCAGTCAATTGGTTGTTTTATTGCTAATTTTGTTTGGATTGTGAATGTTGTAGATGTTATTATAGACACAAAGTTTCAACCAAGTACTCTCTGGTCATCTTCAGGTTTCTATTATCAAAAAAGCAGTATGAACTTATTGTGACTGTAAGATGCTAGTGTTGAGGATGTGGTCATTGGTTAATGAAATGTTGCTATCCCCTTGTGATCATGAGTTCAATCCCTGGTTCAGGTAGTGAAATTCATATTTCAAGCCAGGGTCACAAATGCTGATTTTTAAGGCTGGCAGGTATTCCCTCCTTATTTGTAAGACTGTAACACCACAATCTTCCTACTCCCGTTTCCCTCTCATCAGGCCTTGTGTCAGGCCAATATAATAAATATAGAAAAATCAGGCTTTCACATGCCGATTTTCAAGGCAGGTATTCCCTCCCCATTTGGAAAACTATAACAGCACACTCTTCCATTTCCTCCCATCAGGGCTTGTGTTAGGCCAATATAGTAAATATAGAAAAATCAAGAGTCCACATGATGATTTTTTTTCCACTTTCTTGAGCCGAGCTCCATTTTTTTCTTTCCTTTCTTCATTTCTTATTAACCTAAACCAGAACAAGAAGTAGCATCCTGCAAACAAAAATATCACAATAATTAGCTAAAAATAATAGACACCTGAAGATGGCAGGAGAGTATTTGGTCAAACCATTGTGTCTATAGCAGCATTTGGCATATACCTTTTGTGATTATCTCATCACCACTTTCCAAGTATGCCGTAATCCTGAAACATGCATTCATATAGTCGTATAATTATACCACAAATAGAATTTGATTTATGCAACTTTCGAAATTGGAATAGAAACTTATCGCTCTGTTTTGTTTTCTTCAAATTTTCTACAGTAACAAACATCTTCCTCTTGGGGCACTCTGTTTCTGAATACAAATGCTATATATATCAAGTGCAAGACTTAATGCCAATGGGATCACCCTCAAAGTTAATCTTCTGAGGCACTTACGTCTTTTGACATTTTTGATCTGACACTAAGTATAAAGCTTACTTTGGTATATCTTAAAGTGAGCCCAGTACATACTGAGGACACCACAGATCAACTCCTCTTACGAGAAGAATATGTAATGTTATCAATCATCACTCACTTTCACATTGCTGTAATGTAGTTTCCCTGTGCCTTTTCTATAAAAACTTTCATGGTAATTGTTCCGATGAGCTTCTCTTTTTGGCACCTCGACTTAACAAATTTAAGTGCAGTACTAGATTGGCAGCTAGGTCTCATCATTTTTCAGTTGAAATTTCTTGATGTAACTGTAAGTTCTATGCTAACAGTTTCTTCTCTCGCACTTCTCACATGTGGAACTTGTTGCTTTCTATTCAACTTATTTCTTCAAAAATTTAAATGCCATGTCAATTGTCATCTTAATTTTTGTTCTTTTGTTGTCCTCTCTCCTTAATGTTTTTTTTTTTTTTGGATTCTTTCACTCTCAGTAACTCCTTGCATCTTAGTGGATTTATTGCCTTCTTTTGGGTGAAATGATTGGCATGACATACTACACCTGTATATATGTATTTATTTATCTGAGATAGTTTTCACTTTCTTTTCTTTTTGTAATTATTAACACATTGACTGCCAACCACAAGATAACTTGTAGTTAACAGTAATTATAATGATGCTGAATAACAGTCATCTCATGTTTGGTATTATTAGTGTGAAAACAATGTTAAAACTTCAGTTGACGCTATAAAATCAACATATAAACATTTTTTTATTGCCTAAATTGTCTATTGGGGTCAGATTTTGGTAATTGACCTCTGACAGCCAACCTTGCTAAAATTGAATACTGAATGACTGAGATAGGGTTTTTATTTCTTCTTCTATCTAATATCTCCGGGGCCTTAAGCAATTTTTTTACTCTTTTATTTCCTGTTACAACATTGTCTTGGTTAAGCAAAGAAACACGTTAATTTCTCAGGGTTCCAATCAAATATTTCATATTTGTTTTTTTTTTCCCCATCCCAGTCCAGTTTCTTTTTTTTTTGTTCACTCCTCTCCACCACGTCCCCTAATATCATTTACTAGACTTACATACCAATATAAGAACTAAATACCAATATGATATAAAAAGAGGTTGACATTTAGCTGATGTTTATTGTTCCCTTGGCAACACAACAAATTCTCAATAGCAGCAGACGGCTTTTCTCCAGAGCCCAATATAAGCTATCTTAATTTTTCACTGAATGCTCCATAATTTCAGCCTTGTGCCACATCTAAGCTACATTTAGTAAATCAGTATTGTGTCAACTGCCTGGAGAACCCTTGTTGTCCTGAACAAAGAATTGCTTCCTTTAATGTGTTTTTTGTATTTTATCCGATTGCAGATTTACTATAAAACTAATGAAGCTTAAGCTTCAGAACTTCTAATTCTAGAGGGGCCCCTGAAGCAGCATTTTTTAATGATTGAATTTTTTAAGTGTATTTTATTAAAATAAGGCCATTCTACACTATTTACATTATTCGGACCATTGAACTCACAAATCTTTCGGTCCTGTCACTAGATCTAACCAACGCCTTTATCCACTGTGCCATGTGTCCTCACATGGTTCAATACCCGATTAAGGCAGTGGAGAACTTGCAGAGGGGAATTAACAGGAGATAACTGATAACTGACATCCATTAAACATGGCACGTGGAACTAAAACAGTCTACCCCATCGAGCAAAATAAAGGGTTCAGTTCGACATTCCAACCACCTGATGAAGGCCGAAGCATACAATGGCCGAAACATTGTAATAAATATGGCAACAAAGATGAGGACAAATAATGTAAATAGTGTACATAATACCTCATCTCAGAAATATAGACAGATACCGAAGGCCATTCTAAAGACAGAATCATAAGCCAGTGGGTTGAAGTAGCTTTATAAGGTCTCAAAATTCTACTGTAATTGGTCAAATTTCAAAGTTTACTTGGGGGCTTGCAATGCCTGAAGCCCTAGCTGTATGGGCCTGTTGAGCTCACCAGAATCTATTTAAAACCTGCATTTTGGTAGTTGGATCCTCAAATCTATTGTTGCTGGTTACAAAGGGGGCCCCATATCTGTTTAAGCTTCAGGGTCCAAAAAATGTTGGTTCCCTCTGATTCTATCCCTGTATTATTTTTTGCATTTGTATTTAAGTTAATTAATAGTTAATTAAATAGTTAATTAATAAAACAGAAAAGTTAAAAATAAAAATGTTTAACTTTTCTATTTTATTCATTTTTTGTTTTGATTAAAATTTAATTTCAATTTTTATTTTCATCAGCAGGTCATTTATTTCCTGATTTCATTTTTTGAATTCCCAAAGCCAATAAGTAAAAATTTCTACATACATGCATCTTACCAAATAACGAAACATGAGATATTATTTTTGGCAGGTCTTGGTCGGGCTAAGAATTTTTTAGCAACTCCTCATATAAATTATAGAGTCTGATCAAATTTTTAATAGTTAAAGATTTAACAATTGAAAAAAAATTGTTATCTATTCCTTAAAATTATTTAATTAAAATAAATTTAACAAAAAAAATTATTTTTATGTGTGTGTGTGTGTGTTGCTCTTCCAGTTGTTCACATTGGTATTCAAGGTATCTCTGGTTCAAATAATAGTCGCAGTGTTCTTATCTGGACTTAAATCTTCCCTCCCACTCCTACCAAGACTCTTAAATCCTACCATAAAATTCATACCTTACATGTTACCTTAAATCATAGCCTCAACCCCCTTATCAAAATTATGGCCTCCAACAACACCCATATTTAGACTTAAAGTGAGTTTTCCTTTGTTTTCCAACTTATCAAAAGTCAGCACATTTAACAAGGAGTAATTTATCAAGGAGTAATCACTGGTGTTAGTCTTCCTCAGCCATCTTTCCTGTTGCTAGAATTATTATTGACTTGTAAAATCTGCATGAATAGCCGCAAATACGGGTAATAGATGACAACTTTCCTCAGCTCTACAAACGGTCATCCAATACAAGGCCCAAGAGCCACTCAAGGTAGAGGGTTACTGTATGATGTTGCATGAGCATAAGAGAAGGCAAGACGTGCAGATTATCAGGTTACGTATGGAAGATAACAGTTAACCCTAGACCTGAAGAGGTTGAGCCACTCAAGGTAGAGGCTTACTGAATGAGGTTGTTGCATAGATGTAAGATGAGGCAGTAAGAAGTGCAGTTTATCAGGTTACATATGTGTAATGGTTAACCCTGATTGTAGTGATTGGAAAATGTTGTTACTGTATAGAACAATCAAAGGTGGGTAATGAACAATAATACTTAGGACAAGAACAACACATATAAGATTTGCCATCAGCACGTAGAAGTAGTCGTCAACTGCTAGAAGTGAGTCAAGTGAATTCCACAATGAATCTGCAGGATATGTACCAACTGCTGCATGCGGTCAGATGTGGCACAAGGCCAAATTTAATGTCGGGTACCTGAGCCTGTAGGCTCGGCCAAAAATTCCCTGTAGACCCTGTATAAAACAGGGTCGGGTAGCCATCTCCTGACACGAGACCCTGCCCTTCGACATAGCCTCATCAGGATTCTCTCTTGCCTGGAGCCAGAGAGTTTGACCAACACGGCTGGAGACAACATACAGTATTTACTACTGTATTTATGTTAATGGGGACATGCCCACCCATTATCGTCCATAGTTATGCTACAACAAAAAACATCCTGTCAGGAGTCTGTTCTTTAAAGCAGTAATTCTTGGGAAGAAACTGTCTGAGCGGAACTTGCTAGTTATTAACGGAATATAAAAGGAGTGAATATGATTCACCCCCATAGACATGGCCTGGCTGGTCCCGGCAGAAAAGTCAGGATTGGTGGAACCAAAGAATGTAGCTTGTCAAAGGACTTGTCAGGGAAATAGTTATAGAGCAGTGAGAGGCTTGTGATGTATGTGGGAAAATGGTCTTTTCAAAGGATATAAGTTTTCTCAAGTTTAAAGCTCGGTGAAAGGTTAATGAAGGTCTGAGTGGTTGTGATAAAAGGTACCATATATACTCACACATTATGCGACTTTTGAAGACCTAATTTAGAAGCTAATTTTAAGAGGGTCACATCATACATAAGATATAAAATTAGCATATGTATTCTGGGCCTGGCTATGCTGTTGACCAAACTATATATCCATTTACTGTAGTCAAAAAGTATAGTTGTATTTAAAATAAACATGATTTTGATCAAACTGATATTTTACTTAACTGTATCCAATAATAATGTATGTAATATTTGCATATTCGTATCATATTATAAAATACAAACAGCGAATATGCATCTTTTCTATTGTTTACATTTATAAGATGTTTAGCTGTTTCTCATTCAGCTGTTTATGGCTGTACGTGTTTACACAACAAGTATAGTGTTACTAATGATACTTTTATCATTCTCTTTTACTTTTTTAACAAGAAGATGGAAGATACATGATAAAATCATTTTTAACTTATTTAACTAGAATATGGAATAAAGAGATAGAGGAAAAGAGGTTAGTCTATTGTGATTTGGTCTCTCAAAAAAGGATACATGATAAAATCATTTTTAACTTATTTAACTAGAAGATGGGATAAAGAGATAGAGGAAAAGAGGTTAGTCTATTGTGATTTGGTCTCTCAAAAAAGGATACATGATAAAATCATTTTTAACTTATTTAACTAGAATATGGAATAAAGAGATAGAGGAAAAGAGGTTAGTCTATTGTGATTTGGTCTCTCAAAAAAGGATACATGATAAAATCATTTTTAACTTATTTAACTAGAAGATGGGATAAAGAGATAGAGGAAAAGAGGTTAGTCTATTGTGATTTGGTCTCTCAAAAAAGAACTCGCATGATACACGAGATACATGATAAAATCATTTTTTATAAGTGAAAATTTGGGGGTTGAACAAGACATGAGATCACATTTTATATGAGTATATATATTAATTGAAATTAAGATGAAAGAATTAAAGGCTTAATTAATTAATTAATTAATAATAATAATAATAAAAAACAAAACAAAAAAACTCCTTTTCTTCGTTATTAATAAAAATATGGATGATTTGATTTTGCTTCTTTACAGATTGTATCATCCTGTTATGGTCTAAGTAATCTAAAGACAGAAGTTTGTTTACTCTTCCTGATTATGTAGTGTTGCACCTTGGACTAATTCTCAATTAGGTTTCAGACGATGGTTCTTGATTGATCACTTTGTCCGCACACAGAAAAAGCAGCATGATTAAAAAGTGGCCCTGTTGTTGAGAAATGATGGATGACAAAAGAAAAAAAATTTGTTGAAGAAATCATTCTGATTTATTCACATGCTTAACCAGGCTAGTACTAGACTTTGTAGATGGGGAAAAACGGAGAGTGTCAAATAGGACTCTTCCTTTATAGCGCTCACCGGAATATTTGTACTGCCACTAGCTGTCAAAACAGTTCCTCTTTTATGGAGCTTAAACACCTCCCTCCTGCAAGTTTGATTAATCATAAATTACACCTCCCAGCCCATAATATTTTGGTTGATATTCATAGATAAAAGTCTTGTCCTCAAGTGCTTTCAGCTATCATGCCCAATTAAAAGGTCATTCTTCAACTTTCCAGCTCATTTAATGGGAATCATCATATATCACTACAATTATCCAATTTATTTTGAGCATAATATAAAATGAAAATGGGGGAATCAGTGTTTTTTTTTTTAATTATTGATCCAACATTTTGTGATTATTTAATTTGTTCCATTATTGAATCTCTTTTGCTGGCTAATTTGGGATTTTTCAGGAAAAGATTAAAAAAAAAAAAATGAACAATTTACCAAAACAAAAACAAAAAAAAATAAGTGAAATTCAAAAATGTTAAAAAATTGGAGAGAAAGTAACATTGGGTAAGACTGGGGTTCAAATCAGGGATAAAATATTTTAATCAATATGAGAAGCAGTGGCTGAGAGAGAGAAAGAAGGTCAAATGAATGAATGAGAGAAAGAAAGAGAAGGGGAAAAAAACACGCGGGGGGGGAAAAGAATGGAATCTTTGAGAAGGAGAGAGAGGAAGGGGAGAGTACGAAAAAGAGGGATCCTTTTTTTTCTGAAGAGAAAGAAAATGAAAAATAAAGAAGAAAGCAAAAAAGAAACAAAGAAGGAAATCTTTTTAATAAAGGAAGAGAATCTTTATGAAAAAAATTAAAAAAAAAAAACAATAAAGGAAACAGAACGGAAAGTTTGAGGAATGAGAGAGTGAGACTGTTGTGGTGGGGGGGAAACAATGAAAGTAAAAAGAAAGGTGGAGGAAAAATATGGAGTAATAAGTTTTAAAGAGAAATCTGCAGGGATGGGAAGAGGAAAAATGTTAACAAATACGAGAGAGAGAGAATGGTTTACAAATGTGGAAGGAAAGAGTGTTGAATAGAACTTGAAAGAGAAACGTCGGAATTATAATACTGAAAAGGCAGCTTGTTTTCTTGAAAAATATAAACAAAAGAAAATTAAGATAAAAATGAGGCAATAAATAGAATTAAAATATAGGAGAGAATAATTAAAGGCTTTTGATTGGCTGAGGAAAATTTATTTATTTTTTAATTCCACCCCTGACTTCTTACTTATCATTAATTAAACTAAACACATAAAAAACAAAAACAAAAAAATTTTTACTTTTGCCATTCATAACAAAATTCTTTTTAGCCTGTAAAAGCAAAAACAATTATTTTTACTCAAGGAAATTCTAAAATATTAAACATTTGAAATTAGAAAAAAAATATATTTTTATAAGTAGATTATATAACTGAAATAAGTGTTTTGATTCATTTAAAAAAAAAGTTTGCTTTAAAAAATAAATAAACTGAAAAATAATTTTAAAATTTTAAATAATAAAAAAATTCTTTTTTTTTTTTGCTTACATTTTTAAATCATTTTTTCCTTTTATAACTTTTTACTGAAAAAAAGAAAAAATAGCATTGGCAAAGAATTGTTTTTCTGCATTAAAATCAGGAAGGCTGTTTTTTTCTAAATTTGTAAGTTTTTTGTTTGTTTTTTGTTTTAGTTTTTTTTTTTTTTCAATTTGAAAATTGTGAAAGAAAATTAATTCCAAATTGAACATGGATGCCAAAAGACATTAAAGTAAAAGAAACAAAATGGAAAAGTGAAAGAGAGAGAAGACTGGACCATGTTAATGAAAAAAGAACAAATTGAGAATTCAAGCAGCCATTTTGTTTGTCATTTGGATGCATAAAGACAATTGAATCTCAACTATTTGCAAGGAATCAATATTGCGACGCTGGGTACAGCTGGATATTTAAAAAAAAATGTTTACCAAAAAAGAAACAATCAAGTAAATGGACTAACAAAGAGGGTCAGTGACCATTATTTTTTCATTTTAACTGATTAAAAAAGAATATACTGTAGACAAGGAAAAGATTTATATATGCAAGGAAGTTGACTATAAACAACAATAAATCTTTGACTGTTTTATCAGCAAAATCATGCATTTTTATGGGCAAATTGGAGTAATTACAATAATGATGACACAAAAAGGAGAAAATATCTCTTTGAAAACCAAAAAAAAAAAAAAATGAAAAAAATATGTTACTTATAACTTTGTGGTAGGGAAATAATTTTTTTTTTTGAAATTGATGTTGATAATGTTGAAAAAAAAATGAAAACAAATAATGTTTCTTTTTCATGGCGTGTAAAAAAAACAAGAAAAGAAACATGCATTTTTCTCATGAGAAAAACATTTTTAAAAACAATATCTAAACAGTGGAAAAGATGGAAAAATTCAAAATGGAAAAGTAAAAAAAAAAAAAAAAAAAACTATTTTTCATAAGAGATCAAAAAATATTATATCCTCCTCCTCCTCCTCACCATCAACTCCCTCCTACAAATATGAAATTTTGTTCTGTCTTGTATTCAAATTAATTATTTTTTTAATTAATTTGAATAAAAAAAAAATGGCAATTATGATTTCCCTTATATTCAACAAAAATATCTAAAAAAATACAAGTTGAAAAATAAATCCAAATTAAGGAAGGGGAAAAAGTAACAAAAATCCAAATTAGGTAGGGTGAAAAAGTAACAAAAATCCAAATTGGGGGGGGGGTAACAAAAATCCAAATTAGGGAGGGGGAAAAAGTAACAAAATTCCAGATATGGGAGGGGGGGAGTAACAAAAATCCAAATTAGGGAGGGGGGGAAGTAACAAAAATCCAAATTAGGGAGGGGGGAAAGTAACAAAAATCCAAATTAGGGAGGGGGGGAGTAACAAAAATCCAAATTAGGGAGGGGGAAAAAGTAACAAAATTCCAGATATGGGAGGGGGGGAGTAACAAAAATCCAAATTAGGGAGGGGGGGAAAGTAACAAAAATCCAAATTAGGGAGGGGGGGTAACAAAAATCCAAATTAGGGAGGGGGAAAAGTAACAAAAATCCAAATTAGGGAGGGGGTGAAATAACAAAAATCCAAATTAGGGAGGGGGCAAAAGTAACAAAAATCCAAATTAGTGAGGGGGGAAAAAGTAACAAAAATCCAAATTAGTGAGGGGAAAAAAATTAACATATGCTAGTAGAATTTCAAGGCATCATAAGTTTTGTCATACAGGGTATGGCAGAAATAACTCCCAGAAATACCTCCCACATAACAGCAAGACATTAGTGTCAATGATGTTCTTCATCTAGCTAATGTCTTAACGTTATGGGGGGGGGGTATTTCTGCCTTACCCTGTACAAAAAATGTCTAAAGGATGTTTCCTCTTCATTCTTTTAACGGATGAAATGATTCTGTGGTGTTCTTTTTAAAATCAAAAAAAAAACAAAAATGTTAACCCTTGAACTTTGGCAGGCATTTCAATCATTTCCAGTTGAGCCATGGAACTGAAATGATGGAAATTCTTGTGGCCTGAAGTTAACGAGTTGGGGGGGGGGCAGGAGGGGGGGTGTGAGGTGAATAGAAATTATTCCGCTGGAAGGATTTTTTTTTTTTTTTTTTGTTTTCTTTGGAATATTTTTTTTTTTTTTTTTAAACAGTTATTCATACTACCTCATATTTTCACACATAAATTACGACAGAAAAAAAAAAAGAAGATAAAAAATAAATAGACAGACACAACAATAAAATACACAGCCTCATTATTCTTTATTGACACAAACGAAGAAGAAAAAAAATTGAAGAATTTCTTTTTATGCAAAAATAAAAAAAAAAAGAAATGGGTTAAATTTTTACTATTACACTCGTCTTCCCTAATTTACCGAAAGTGTATAATCAGTTCCAGTCTTACTTCACTGTCATTGGCTAGTTTGGCTACTTAAAGAGCATAAAATAATAGTCGGGGATGAAACGGGTGTAACAGTAAAATAATGCCAAAGAAAGTTTAAACAAGATGAAAAGGAAGAAAAAGAAAGGAAAAATATTTTAAATTCGTTTTTTTTATTTTCATAAGTTTTTTTTTTGTTTAATTTAAATTTTTACTTGATTTTGGTTTCTAACCAAATATAAATTTTTACTATCTCTGTCCCATAATAATTACTACATTTGCATGCACATTTCTTATGTTAAATGTATCAATTATTATGGGACATTGATAGTATAATATTTATAATACTACTGTCCCATAATAATTGTTCCATTTGTCTTGTTATTTCATACATTAAATGTATCAACTATTATGGGACATTAGTAGTATATTTATATAATTGTCCCATAATAATCGTTCCATTTTCATGCCCATTTCATACATTAAATGTATCAACTATTATGAGATAAAGGTAGTATATTATTATTTATATAATAATACATTGTCCCATAATAATTGTTCCATTTGTTTTCATATTTCATACATTAAATGTATCAACTATTTTGAGACAGGTCGTAGTATATTTTCAGTTTTAAAACTTAACTACTTAACCTGACAAATATTTATTTTTTTATTTAGATATTGTGCAATGCATTCACTATGTTCCCTTTTTTTTCTTTTCTTTTTTTTTTTTTTTTTTTCCAGAAATTTAAAAAAAATCCCATTTCCAATAAAAAGATTCGTACCTCAACTCTAGAAATTTACCAAAATATTTTAAGCTGAAAAAAAGATCAGAAATAATTTTTAAATTTTAAATTTTTTTCTTGGATAGAAAATCTTTCTGTTATTTGTTGTTGTTGTTGTTGTTGTTTTATTGTTTAAGACTTTGTTATTTTTTCCTTTTATCATTAGCTGAACCTTTGGTGATCATTTTTTTTTTACTAGTATTTCTTTCATCTTTATTTCACTTGCTTTTTATTGCAATTCTCAGACGGCTATTCTATGTTCATTCTTAAAACGAGGCAGACCAGGAATTACCATAATTCACCATGTATAATACGCCTTCATCCTTAATACGCACACCTAAAATTGTGGGAAAATGCATCTACTCACGCATAATACGCACCCCTTGTTTGGTAATCAAACCCTATAAATTGTACCTCCCCAATTTCATTACAACCAGCATTTCCTACTCTTATTAAATAAAAATGGTTTTAAACATAGAATAATATTATTCTACTTTAGTTTTAGTATAATTCTAATTTTATTTTACATTTGTAAGTATTTTTAGGTACATATGATTGTATTTGACATCCTTATGGGGTCACAATCGCCAAATGTTAGTGTCAGATTGTCGTATGTTTGTGGTAAGTAGTCATTTCGCGACAGAAATTGACCTATCAAACGGTAATTTTTTTAAAGATTTTTTTGTAACTGTGCATAATACGCACCCTTAATTTTGCTTATTATTTTTTAGAAAAAAATGCATATTATACATGGGGAATTATGGTAAAAAATATGTCTTTGCTGAGATTTACATAGCCGTATTCTTTATTTCTGGTTCAATACTTTTTGCTGAGTGATAAGTTGAATTAAAATTAACACTTTCACTTCTGCATTATTGTAACATTGCTGCCTGGCTGTGCTGGCCCATATAAGGAAAAATAAGAAATTACCATTTTGTGGAAATAAATGGCTATAAGTATGCTGATGGCACTTTCTAACGGGCCCTACTATTTCATTTTTCGTCAGATATTTTGGAGTTCAGACGAAGCTAAACGACACCCCCCCAACAAAAAAACATCACAAAACAAGTCGTATTGTATGCTAAAAATGTAAGGGATTGACATTCATAGTGTTTTTGAACATTTTCCATAAAAGCTGTCTGCGTGCAATCTGTGGAGTTAACCTTCAAGATAGGACATCTAACGTAGACCTGCTTAACAGGTGTAATATTGGATGAATCAAAACTTTTCTCATACAGTCTCAGTTATGGTGGACTGGTCATGTCTTGAGAATGTCTGACGACAGGATACCCAAGATCCTAATGTACAGCCAGTTAGATCAGGGCTACAGGAATGTAGGACGCCCATAGCTAAGATACAAAGACAAGTTGAAAAGCAACTTGTCAGCAGTCAATATACCCCATAACACCCTTGAGCACTTAGCCTTGGAGTGGGTAGAATGGAGATCAACATGTTTTAGTGGACTCAGCAGTTTTCAATCTGCTTGACTGAATCATCTTCAAGAAGTGAGAGCAAGATCTAAAAGGTCAGCCAATCTAAGAGTGATCTCATCTCGCAATCCTCACTCTTGCTCCATATGTGGTCTCCTTTGTAAATCACTAGCAGGTCTTAAATGCCACTTAAGATTATCAAACAAAAGCTGTCAGATCCTCATACGTCGAAACCGACGGGAGAGTCCATTATATATATAAATGGTGGTACTCAGTTTTGTTTTTGGTTTAAACTATATATTCTGTTCCATTTTTTACCTTTTTGGCCTGTATTACCCTGACGATCCATTTAGATGAAACCTAGGTAGGTTTGCTTGGCTCCTTAGGTTTACATTATATATAGTCTGTGTTTATGTCAATAGCAGGCCATGTAAGTTTCATAAAGATATATGTCTTAAAAACGCATATATAAGTCAATAGCTGGCGATATCAGATTCATAAACATATACATCTTAAAAACGTGTGTGTATATATATATATATGTGTGTGTGTGTGTGTGTGTGTGTCAACAGCAGGCAATGTGAGTTACATAAAGATAAATACAGGGTGATTGAAAAGTAACTCCCTATTTTAAAATACTTATAATTTATTTATTAGCTATACTGTTTACAAGAAATGGATATGAGAGGAAAGCATTCAGCATGAGGTTTTATTTAAAATTCAATATGGGCACCAGATTTTGCTACCAGCTTCTCGAGCTGCTCAGAAATTGCGTCAACGGACTTCACCAGGAACTCTTGTAGTATGAAAGACACAACTGCCCTTCGAGTTCTTCCAAATACTTGGTTTGGTATAGTAGACATGCTTCTTTCATGAAGCCCAAATTCAAAAATCACAGGGTGTTAAAATCAAGACTCCTGGCTGGCCACTCATACATAAAATAGGGAGTTACTTTTTAATCACCCTGTATATGTCAACAGTTGAGCACTGTTGAGTGATAAGCTAATTCTATAAACAACAGCCACCTGCACTAATGCAGTGCTCTTCAGTAAAATGAATGGAGCACTTTGGCTGATTGGCATTTGTTTACATTTGTAAAAACAATACGCTAGATTTAGTTGTGTAACTCTATCGAGTGAAGATAGCTCTGGCTGACACCAAATTAGTTGTGTTTCAATCCTGGCTTGAGGCATTCGGAAGTCTAGTCGCACTGAGGAGCTGTGATACAGCGAAACAGTACTGTCTGTGAATGACATAATATATATATATATATATATATATATATATATATATATATATATATATATATATATATACACTGTCAACAGTAAGCAATGTCAGTTTGATAAAGAGCCACAAGTACACTTACAGCAGCAGAAGTGTCAAGGGTTAAGATATACTAATTAAAAAATTATTAATAATTTAAATTGTTATTTTGTTTTAAGTTTTGCTTATTTTTTTCTTCAATTCGCTTCTTCTTCTATGTGCCATGTCTTTTCAGGATGTGAGTGATTATAGCTCTCCACAGCTTCCTATCTTTTGTAGCTCTTAGCATTGTTTGTCTTTTTTATGATCCCTACCACTTTCTATTCTGCCATCCATTCACAAAAACCCATAGTGTGTTAAGTTACGACTCCTAGCTGGCAAATCTTACATAAAATAGGGAGTTACTTTTTAATCACCTTGTATATGTCAACAGCAGGCAATGTCAGTTTCATAAGGATATATATATATATATATATATATATGCAGGTATGCAGAAAAATAGCAAAGAACACGTTAGGTAAATAATCCAAATATCTTAATTATTTCCCCTTTCTGCTTCCTCCTCCAACTCATTTCTGAAAAGTTCATAGCCCCACCACAACCTTCTCACCCTCCAAGACAGTGTTTTGGTTTTAAATTCTATAATAACGTTATATTTTCTTCTAAGCGTTTAGCCAAAGTGTAGCATTTAAATCCATTCACTGTTACTTTTGTCAGTAAGGAGATACAGTGTAACCTGGATATAAGAGAGTTGTCGGGACTGGAGAAGAAGTCTCTTATATCCGAGTTTCTCTTATATCCGGGTTACACTGTATAACTCAGGTTTAAGTGTTGACCTTGGGCAAGTCTTTTAAAACATTAGGTCCACTGCGGGTTTTTCAAATTTTTTTTTTTCTTTTTGTTTAGTTTTTTATAATTTGGTTCAAGTGTATATAAAAATGAAATTAAAAAAAAAAATTTCACTCTATCCAAAAAATTTATTTAAAATAAAATGAAAAAATTATTGAAATCTAAATAGCTCAGATTTTTTTTTGTATTTTTTTAAAAAAAAATTTAATTCACATTTTTTTAAACTTTTTTTTTTGACAAAAAGGGATTTTTTTTTTGTTACCTTACAACTAAAAAAAAAAAAAAAAATTGAAAAATAAAATGAAAAAAATTATTGAAATCTAAATAGCTCAGGTTTTTTTTTGTATTTGTTAAAAAAAAAATTTAATTCACAAGTTTTTTTGTTTTTTTTTGACAAAAAGGGATTTTTTTTTTCGTTACCTTACGACTAAAAAATATTTTTTATTTTATTTTTTGATTCTAAAACTTTTCTTTCCTTTTCTTCCTTTTCAACTGAAATGAAAAAAAGAAAACTCACACTGAACAGAAACCAATCTAAATGTAAAATAATAATTGGTTGCGGAGTGATTTGTAACAAAAAAAAAAAAAAAGAAAAATAATTTTTTCTTTTTTTTTTTTTTAATTGTATATTGTTCTTTATACGGGCTATATGTTTTGCATACGGGTAATGTCCTCTAAAAAGGCAATATGGTTTAATATATATGTCGCAGTAGTCTCCCTTTGTTTTACTTCCTCCGATAATTAATATTATTAGTTTTCAATATATTTTTTGTTCTTTTTTTTCTTTCTTTAAACGAAGCTACAAAAAAAAAAAAAAAAAAAAAAAGAAAAATTCATAATTTTTACACCAAGCAAAAACAGACCCACATTATGGAAAGGAAAATAAAAATCGAACTTGATTTGAAAAAAAAAAATATAAATAAACAAAAAAATAACTCTTACAAAAAAAAGAAGTAAAACTAAAGAAAAAAAGCGGTCTATATCCCACCAAATTCAGGAAGCCTGTGCTAAGGTTTTGGGCATCGCCCTTCTCCATGAATTACTTGAATAAAAAGTAAAAAAAAAAAAAATAAAATAACTTTGTGTTGCTTTTTATTCCTGTTTTTAACTTCAGGATTGTTGTTTTTAACATTTTAATCTGACCATGACAAGGGAGGTAACTGCAAAAGTTTACCTCCCATTATTTCTAAATTGATTAAGCATTATTATAGAATTTGAACTTGTTTTATGCAATGATTCTGTTTGTTTGTTTGTCTTTTTTTTTTTCAGAACCCAAACCCTCCCTTTTTTAAAAATGTTTTTAAAGAATGTCCATCTTGTTTTCACACCAAAAGGTTTTATAATTTTCGAGTAAGGAATTAATATCATTGTTGTGGGCCGGTGTATGAGCTGAGAGATAAACACGCGTCTCCTGAAATGCCCACAACAAACAAGGCAGACCCAGAATATGAGTCCACCTAAAAAAAAAAAAAATGTAATGGTCCATGTAAAGAAACAACAAGGACCAATATATATATGTGTGTGTGTGTGTGTGTGTGTGTGTGTGTGTGTGTGTAAAATGGACCCTCCCGTCAGTTTTGACATATGAAGATCTGGCAGCTTAGTTGATTCAGTTATGAAATTTTGTGCGATAATTCTTAAGTGGCATTTAAGACCCACTAGTGATTTACAAAGGAGGCCACATATGGAGCAAGAGTGAGGATTGTGGGATGAGATCACTGTTAGATTGGCTGACCTTTTAGATCTTGCTCTAGCTTCTTGAAGATGATTCAGACGAGCAGATTTAAAACTGCTGAGTCCACTAAAACACGTTGATCTCCATTCTACCCGCTCCAAGGTGTTACGTGGTATATTGACAGCTGACAAGTTGCTTTTCAGCTTGTCTTTGTATCTTAGCCATGGGCGTCCTACATTCCTGTAGCCCTGATCTAACTGGCCGTACATTAGGATCTTGTGTATCCTGCCATCAGACATTCTCAAGACATGACCAGTCCATCGTAACTGAGACTGTATGAGAAAAGTCTCGATTCCTCCAATATTACACTTGTTAAACAGGTTTGTATATATATATATATATATATATATATATATATATATATATATATATATATATATTATACACACACACAAACAAAAAAACAAACAAAGGATAATGTATTAACAATAAAGGGTTACATAAACACTAGGATATTGTTGCGTTTTACTGAACAATGAACATGAATAAATAAAACATTTAAGCTAATGAATTGTTTGCATATGTGTAGTTTTGTATAGAAGTCCTGGAAAAAATGAAGTGAAAGGTGCATACATATATACGTACGTACGTGTGTGTGTGTGTGTGTGTGTGTGTTGTTCATGCATGTCCCAAAAAGGAAATGCCTTCTTCCGCAAGAGATTTACATGTTGTTGATGACTATGCGGAAAAAATGAGCAAAAGTTGGCAAGAAAAGATATTGCCGACTATTTATAGACTGTAAAACGTCCCCTAGTAGTGGTTTAGAAAATTAGGAGGAGGTAACCTGACAATCATCACCCCCTTGACTTTTGTAATGGTTGTGGGGGAGGGATCTGAATACAGAAGCCACACTGAATCTCCTCCACAACGGTCTATCAATGGCAGCCGTCAGCAATTCTGGAAAATCATACCTGTCCATTGTTGACTATACCAGAAATGCTTTTCGGTGATTAAGGAGGTTAAAAGATTTTAAGCCCAAACCCGGGAGGAGGACTTCCTCCAGGCAATACCACTCCTTTGTGAGGGGGCTTAGTTTATTGTCCAGTGCCTGAGGCGTCCGCAAAGGGGGAAGTGCCGAGGGGCTTGGGCAGTTTTTTCATGGTATTGCCAGTAAACCCACTCTAAAGTTTGACCATGTATCACATTTGGTAGCGATGTGAGCCAACTTAAAAATACCATCTTGTTAATGTGCTTAATTTGTGGGAAAATGAAATAAAATAGATAAATATTAATGACTAATTAAAAAAAGACAATACATTTTCCAATGATGCTAAGAGTAAAGGAACTGGAAATATGATTACCCCATTTGGTTTTATCAAATGCCATGAAGTGGCGTTGTTGAAGCCTACATTAAATGCAAACATTTCCTGCCTCACTCTCTTTCTCCTCTTTGCTTCGAGATGTGACCCATGTGGTAATTACGTTCCCATTGGGGAATGTCAGTTTTACCAATCCACTGACGACTGAACTCTCTTCCCGCTTTTCAACACATGGCACTCACAAATTTCTTCCAAAACCTCAACCTATGAAGTAAGACAAGCTTCCTCTTTGGTTGTTCCAACTCAGTGCAAGGCTGGCTTGAGTGTGACCATAGTAACAATACTTATACTGACTTACCCTAATTTCTGGACCAAGAAAAAAAGAACAGACATCCCGTAACCATGTTTAAATCTCCTCGTGATTAAATAAGTAGAAACTTTCCTTTGGTTGTTTCAACTCTGCACAAGGCTAACTTGAGCTCAATCATGAATACGATACTTATACTTATCTACTCTAACTTCTGAACGAGAAAGAGAATGAACATGCCTAAGAGACAAAGAGAACTTTGTTTCACGACAGTCACCATAAAAAGAATAAACGTCCATAGTAGAAACTCAGTTTTTGTTTGCTTCTATCTTCTTTGTTTGCATAATGAGCATGCACTTCCACCTAAAATACAAACAAACTTTGTTAATGTTCATGAATTCAGTGGTGTATCATTATTTAATACATTGGATATTATACAGTAAAAATTTCAGATCAAATATATGACAGGCTACAGACATAATGATCCACACTTGCATATAGTTTTGTAGTGAGTACTAAATAATAATTCAAATTCGGAGGACTGACAAAAAAGACGGAAAGGAATTTGCGAACCTATGTGAAATTTTCTTTAGACCAATGAAAACCTTCCCTTCACAGAAATTGACCGGTGAGCCGAAAATAAGGAGGAAATGAATTTGAAAGCCGATGTAAATTACTTTTTGAACCAAAGAAAACCTTCCCTTCACAGAAATTGACAGGTGAGCCGAAATTAAGGAGGAAATGAATTTGAAAGCCGATGTAAATTACTTTTTGAACCAATGGAAACCCTCCCTTCACAGAAATTGACAGGTGAGCCGAAAATAAGGAAATAAATTTGAAAGCCGATGTGAATTACTTTTTGAACCAATGAAAACCTTGCCTTCACAGAAATTACTTGTTGAGCCAAGAAGAAGAAAGAAAAGAAAGTAGTAAGTCTATGCAAAATTCTTTTTGATAAAAAAATGAAGAGAAAAATTAAATTAAATAAAAGTGTGTCTGAATTCATGTAAAAGGTTCCATTTCAGTTCCTCGTGACCATCGACCAGAAGTAACATTCTTGCTAGGGTAAGATTACTCACCAATTATATTACCAGCATTTAACCAGCACACAACACTTCAAAGAATTTTCTCTCAACAATCCAAGAAAGCTAAGTGTTTCAAACTATCTCTCTTCATCAACTTTTGAGAGTATGCAAATCACTGCTTTCCTGTCCCTCTTGCTTTTGATGAGTCTTGTCAGTGTTAAACTCTCCAAGCCCGCTTTCCTCATTATATATCCTAGAAATTTACACAAGCTCCTTAAGTTACTTGCTGTTTCTCTCTGCCCCTCAATAAGTCCTGTGAGTGACAAATTCACCAAGCCCTCTTTCCTCATTACGTATCCCAGAAATATATAAGCTCATTAAGTAAGATAATCGTTGTTTCCATCTGCCCCTTTTGCTTTCACTGTCCTGGGAGTGTCAAATTCTCCAAGTCCTCTTTCCTCATTATGCATCCCAGAAATTTACACAAGCTCCTTAAGTAAGTTACTCACTGTTTCCCTCTTGGCTTGTGAGTGTCAAATTCTCCAAGCCCTGTTTCCTCATCATGCATCCAAAAATTTCAGCTTCCTTTTTCTGATTGTATGTACGAGTGTCCTCGTTGTTTCCACAACGCTTCCTCATATTCTCAGTCTATGGTATTCTCTGTAGAACTACATCTCTGTTGCCTGAAGTCTCTTCTTCATCTGTGAAGAGATTGTCCAGCATTCACTATCATATAAAAGGACAGATTGTACATCATAGTTCAGCACTCTTTTTCATTGTTTCTATCAAAGTTTTCCCGTGTCTTAGTTTTTTTAAGGCATCTTTCGCTATCCGAATGTGACTTTGGATTTCAGTGCCACATTTTCCATCCTCTATGAAGGCATTTGCTTGATAATTAAATTTACGCACCTGCCTGATTTCACCTGAGATGCCGGAGAGGATATCAAATAATAAAATCAACTCTGAATCGGTTAAGCATTTCACCTATCGTACAGCCTTCTTTAAGAGAAGCAATATGACTTTCGCTTCTCTCGGTCAACTGCCGATGCATTAACGATTATTGCTGAAAGTCTATAGATAAGACTTTTAAAACTCAGGTTGTTGCTTTAGACATCTTGAAAGCATTTGACAAGGGTTTGGCATACTGGTCTTCTTCTCAAGTTGAAATGCTATGGTATTTCCAGACAAATTTTTTTTAACTTATTCAGTCTTATCAAATCACAGAAGCTGAACAGCCACTTTTGATACTGTGAGTGTCAAATTCTCCAAGCCCTCTTTCCTCATTACATATCCCAGATATGGTATGTCCCCCAGCGCTCTATCCTTGGCCCTACTTTGTTCTTAATTTTCATCAATGACCTTTCTGATGACATCAATTCTCAACTTGATATCTATCCTGATGACAATTTACTCTTGTCTCAATAGTAAATCTGATCAGTCAAGTCAAGGTCAAATTGGCATCTGATTTCAAAAATGGCATACAGTCTGTTGTTAACTGGGGCAAGGAATGGCTTATTTTAACGCTTCCAAAAATGAAACTTCTATCAATTGCCTGAAAGACCCCTTCCTGCCTCCCATCAGCATGGCTGATGCTAACCTCCATGAGAGTGACTCGTTGCACCTTCTCGAGCTAACATTCTCATCTGACATGAAGTGGAAAGACTATATTGAATCATTTGCTAGGTCTGTCTATATTGAATCATTTGCTAGGTCTGTTGCTAAGAAAGTTGGTTCAGTGCTAGAGAATTTTTTTCTCTCCTGAATCTATCTTGCATATTTATAAGTCTACCATTTGTCCATGCTTTGAATATTGCTGCCACATATGGTCTGGTGCTTTTGCTGTATATTTAGGGATTTTTGATAAAATCTGAAGATGAATCAGCAATATTATTGGTCCTGACCTGGCATCTCAGCTTCATTCACGTTCACACCACCATAACATAGCTTCCCTGTGCCTTTTTGTTATAAATACTTTCATAGTAATTGTTCAGATGAACTCTGCACTATGGTACCTGGAATTCCTGAATTCAAACGCAGTACTAGATTGGCAGCAAGGTTTTATCAATCCACAGTTGAATTGGTTTGATATAACTGTAAATTCTATGCTAACAGTTTCTTTTCTCACACTTCTTGCTTGTAGAACTCTCTTCTGCTTTTAACTTTGATCTACAAAAATTTAAGTGCAATGTCAATCTTTATTTTTTATCTTCTTAATTCCTATTCTTTTATTGTTCTCGTTCCTTAATAGTGTTTTTTTTTCTCTCATATCTTCTAACATTCAGTAACCCCCTTGCATCTTAGTGGATTTATTGCCTGGAATGAAATGATTAAAAAAAATATTTTTGTGTCTGTACTGGGACCGGAATCTAACAGAATGATAAGATAAATAACAAATAGGAAATGTTTATAGATCTAACATGTTTTATTAATGCTTCCTAAGAGAATGAAATATGGGGGGAAAAAAATTCACATTGGTTAAGCAGGTTTCACATGCATTTGACTTGTCAAGCAGTGTTTGTGCACATAATTTATGTGTATAAGTATCATAATTCTACTTTGTCTATGAGGTATTCAGATGATATAGTGTGTGTGTGTCTAGTAAGCATTATTTATGTTTGGAGGTTGTTCACATGTTGACTTGGGGATGTTTTTATGTCAACACTGGTCATGGTAGTTTCGCCCATACGCCATGTTAAATATTGTTACATATATATATAAAAGTGAACATTGAAGTTAGCACTCAGAGGCGACAGACTTTAATGTTTATTTTTATATACGCTCTATCTCTGATATTGAGCACTTTATCCCATAAATATAGCAGACCTTAAAACTATATTCCTTCATATATATATATCTAACTCAATGCTGTCTCTCTACCCCCTACACTGCTCCCACTTCGTTAATTTCCTTATTATTGCCCGTCATAAATGTGTAAATTTATTTTCATTTTTCGTTTCAACCTTTGGAAGTAAAATCTGATGATCCACTGTCCTTTAAAAGGGCTGTGGTGAAATAATTTATTACATGGAACCATAAAGTGGTCTGTTTTTATTTAAATTATTAGCTCTGATTTACATTGAGCTCTCTGGATTTTATCCTCATTGGGTCTACCCATACGGATTACCTGGTTTTTCGTAAACTATATATATATGTGTGTGTGTGTGTGTGTGTGTGTGTGTGTAAATTCAGGTATAAACAAAATATATCTATAAAGACACTATAAATTAAAGAAAAAACACAAGGAAAACCTTTTATGTCAACATGCATCATTCTTTGAGGAACTTTATCAAGGCAAATGGAGAAATTTTATTTAGTAACCTGTACTTATATAGAGAAGTGACATGGACAAAAATAAAATGAGATTACTTCTGTGTATAAACACAGGTTACTAAATTAAATTTTTACATTTGCTTTGATAAAGTTCTTGAAAGGAATTAAATGCATCGGCATAAAAGGTTTTCCTCTTGTCATTTATTTTATTAATATTGTCTTTACAAACACACACATATGTGTATATATATATATATATATATATGTGTATATATATATATATGTGTATATATATATATATATATGTGTATATATGTTTGTAAAAGGAAGAGGTATAGTTGTTCCAACGAGAGAAAAGTGTGCGTATTAAAAAGAAGAGAGGTACCGCAAACGTTTTTGGTTGTAATGTGGATTTAAAAAAAAAAAAAAAAACATTTAAAAAAAAAATCCACATTACAACCAAAAACATTTGCGGTTTCTCTCTTCTTTTTAAAATATATATATATATATATATATTTCAGAATGAAAAACAAATACAAACTAAGTCAAATAATCGAAATATCTTCATTTCTCAGGTTACATAACTACTTTGGTGTAACAATGAAGAGAAGCTGCCTTTCTTGAAGCCTGTAACTAAATTTCAAATTGATTTTTAGCTTTTATTATTAAAATTTGCATGCTTATGTTAATGCAGTCAAAAATTGATAAAAAATTTTCAAAGTAAAAAAGATACAAAAATCATATGACGTTAACAGGAAATTATGCATATGGCCAAGATCTCTACTTAAGAGAGAAAAAAAAAAGAAAAAAAAGATGAAAATGAAAAAAGAAAAATGACAAGATGAAAATGAAGAGACAAAAAGATGAAACAAAAAAGATGAAAAGACTTAAAAGACAAAAGAAGAAGAGAGGAAAAAGATATGAAGAAAAAGAGAATACAAAGAAAAAGGGTGAAAAAGAAAAAGGGTGAAAAAGAGGATACAAAGAAAAAGGGTGAAAAAGAGGATACAAAGAAAAAGGGTGAAAAAGAGGATACAAAGAAAAAGGGTGAAAAAGAGGATACAAAGAAAAAGGGTGAAAAAGAGGATACAAAGAAAAAGGGTGAAAAAGAGGATACAAAGAAAAAGGGTGAAAAAGAGGATACAAAGAAAAAGGGTGAAAAAGAGGATACAAAGAAAAAGGGTGAAAAAGAGGATACAAAGAAAAAGGGTGAAAAAGAGGATACAAAGAAAAAGGGTGAAAAAGAGGATACAAAGAAAAAGGGTGAAAAAGAGGATACAAAGAAAAAGGGTGAAAAAGAGGATACAAAGAAAAAGGGTGAAAAAGAGGATACAAAGAAAAAGGGTGAAAAAGAGGATACAAAGAAAAAGGGTGAAAAGGAGGATACAAAGAAAAAGGGTGAAAAGGAGGATACAAAGAAAAAGGGTGAAAAGGAGGATACAAAGAAAAAGGGTGAAAAGGAGGATACAAAGAAAAAGGGTGAAAAGGAGGATACAAAGAAAAAGGGTGAAAAGGAGGATACAAAGAAAAAGGGTGAAAAGGAGGGTACAAAGAAAAAGGGTGAAAAGGAGGGTACAAAGAAAAAGGGTGAAAAGGAGGGTACAAAGAAAAAGGGTGAAAAGGAGGATACAAAGAAAAAGGGTGAAAAGGAGGGTACAAAGAAAAAGGGTGAAAAGGAGGGTACAAAGAAAAAGGGTGAAAAGGAGGGTACAAAGAAAAAGGGTGAAAAGGAGGATACAAAGAAAAAGGGTGAAAAAGAGGATACAAAGAAAAAGGGTGAAAAGGAGGGTACAAAGAAAAAGGGTGAAAAGGAGGGTACAAAGAAAAAGGGTGAAAAGGAGGGTACAAAGAAAATGGGTGAAAAGGAGGGTACAAAGAAAAAGGGTGAAAAGGAGGGTACAAAGAAAAAGGGTGAAAAGGAGGGTACAAAGAAAAAGGGTGAAAAGGAGGATACAAAGAAAAAGGGTGAAAAGGAGGATACAAAGAAAAAGGGTGAAAAGGAGGGTACAAAGAAAAAGGGTGAAAAGGAGGGTACAAAGAAAAAGGGTGAAAAGGAGGGTACAAAGAAAAAGGGTGAAAAGGAGGGTACAAAGAAAAAGGGTGAAAAGGAGGGTACAAAGAAAAAGGGTGAAAAGGAGGATACAAAGAAAAAGGGTGAAAAGGAGGATACAAAGAAAAAGGGTGAAAAGGAGGATACAAAGAAAAAGGGTGAAAAGGAGGATACAAAGAAAAAGGGTGAAAAGGAGGATACAAAGAAAAAGGGTGAAAAGGAGGATACAAAGAAAAAGGGTGAAAAGGAGGGTACAAAGAAAAAGGGTGAAAAGGAGGGTACAAAGAAAAAGGGTGAAAAGGAGGGTACAAAGAAAAAGGGTGAAAAGGAGGATACAAAGAAAAAGGGTGAAAAGGAGGATACAAAGAAAAAGGGTGAAAAGGAGGATACAAAGAAAAAGGGTGAAAAGGAGGATACAAAGAAAAAGGGTGAAAAAACGAAGAAAAAGGGGAAAAGACGAAGAAAACGGGGAAAAGACAAAGACACGAGGAAGAAAGGCAAAAGAAAACAAAGACACGTAGAGGAAAGGCAAAAGAAAACAAAGACACGTAGAGGAAAGGCAAAAGAAAACAAAGACACGTAGAGGAAAGGCAAAAGAAAACAAAGACACGTAGAGGAAAGGCAAAAGAAAACAAAGACACGTAGAGGAAAGGCAAAAGAAAACAAAGACACGTAGAGGAAAGGCAAAAGAAAACAAAGACACGTAGAAGAAAGGCAAAAGAAAACAAAGACACGTAGAAGAAAGGCAAAAGAAAACAAAGACACGTAGAAGAAAGGCAAAAGAAAACAAAGACACGTAGAAGAAAGGCAAAAGAAAACAAAGACACGTAGAAGAAAGGCAAAAAAGAAGATACGAGAAAAGGCCCAAATGTAAAGCCAAAAAAAAAAAAAAAAAGATACAAAAAAAGAATAGCTGAAAGAAAGCAAAACCAAAAAGATGAAAGAAAAGACAAAAAGAAAGAAAGGTAGTAGATCGGAAATAAGTGATTGTGCACAGTATGATCATACCTGTGCGTGCGTGTGTGTGGGGGGGTGTATTATATATAATTATATATACATTAGTTATTTCATACACTGGCCTTCATGTCATATTAATCAAAAATTATGCATATGGCCAATATCCCTACTTTCCAAAAAGAGTGGGGAAAAAAAAAAAAAATCAAAAGCCAGAACTAGAAAAGCCAGAACTAGAAAAGACGAACTAGAAAAGCCAGAACTAGAAAAGCCAGAACTAGAAAAGACGAACTAGAAAAGCCAGAACTAGAAAAGCCAGAACTAGAAAAGACAGAACTAGAAAAGACAGAACTAGAAAAGACAGAACTAGAAAAGACAGAACTAGAAAAGACAGAAATAGAAAAGACAGAAATAGAAAAGACAGAAATAGAAAAGACAGAAATAGAAAAGACAGAAATAGAAAAGACAGAAATAGAAAAGACAGAAATAGAAAAGACAGAAATAGAAAAGACAGAAATAGAAAAGACAGAAATAGAAAAGACAGAAATAGAAAAGACAGAAATAGAAAAGCCAGAAATAGAAAAGACGAAATAGAAAAGCCAGAAATAGAAAAGACGAAAAAGAAAAGACGAAAAAGAAAAGACGAAAAAGAAAAGACGAAAAAGAAAAGACGAAAAAGAAAAGACGAAAAAGAAAAGACGAAAAAGAAAAGACGAAAAAGAAAAGACGAAAAAGAAAAGACGAAAAAGAAAAGACGAAAAAGAAAAGACGAAAAAGAAAGAAGAAAAAGAAAGACGAAATAGAAAAGACGAAATAGAAAAGACGAAATAAAAGGACAAAATAGAAAAGACGAAAAAAGGACAAAATAGAAAAGACGAAAAAAGGACAAAATAGAAAAGACGAAAAAAGGACAAAATAGAAAAGACGAAAAAAGGACAAAATAGAAAAGACGAAAAAAGGACAAAATAGAAAAGACGAAAAAAGGACAAAATAGAAAAGACGAAAAAAAGGACAAAATAGAAAAGACGAAAAAAAGGACAAAATAGAAAAGACGAAAAAAAGGACAAAATAGAAAAGACGAAAAAAAGGTCAAAATAGAAAAGATGTAAAAGAAAGTCAGAAAAAAAAAAAGATGTTGGGAAAATGAAAACAGACAGACAGACAGACAAATCCACAAGGAGAGAGAATTTTGTAAATGAAGTAGATCTGTAAGAAAAAAAAAAAAAAGAAAGACTTGTACACAGCATGATCATGCTTCTGTGTGTTTGTGGTGTGTGTATTATGTAATATATAAATATATTATACACATTGGCATTCATAAAAATCAAAAATTGAAAAAAAAAAAAAAACTAAAAAAAAAACCCAAAATAACAAATCAACAGTTTTTCTGTTTAATTCAATAACATTTTCATTTCTGTTTTAATCTGATAATCGTCCAGGTTTATTTTTTAGGCTAAGTAATTGAAAGCAGCAGAGGCATCAGAGTGAGGGGCTTGGTGGGGGAATGTACTGTAACAGCACCTGTCCGCCACCACCCCCTCCCTCCACGTCCCCATGTGCAAGGGATTAGGAATTTTTGATAAGGCAGCCTTGAAGTTTTTTTTTTAGAGAAAGAGTAATTTTGCAGACCCTGTTCTGCTTTGATAGAAGGGATACATGCTGAATGGCACAAAAAGGTTCACTTCGACAATTCTCAGCATTGGCAAAATGCTGTCACTGATTTTGATATGATTTTGAGGAAAAAAGTCTTTGTATTGATGGTTTACATTTTCAGCTTTTTTTATTTTATTTTATTTTATTTTTTTTTTAATTTTCATCCTTAAAAGTGAATTTCTTTCACATTAGGGTTCGTCATTTGGCATTTTCAAGTTCTTTGAAACAACTATCACACACGCGGACAGGTTTTTTGGCTGATGCAATTGGGGCTTGCCTTGTGGAGCATTCATTGCAGAAGATATTGCCGCAGTTTCTGCAGTGGTGCTGTAAGAGAAACAAAAAAGAATTTATTAGCAATTTATGATCTATTTACTACAAACGGACATGGAAGACAGTTTCTTTTCTCTCTCTCTCTCTCTCTGTGTATACTACATCGTGATGTAATCAATATGGGCTTGGAATGAGAAATACCCTTAGGAAACGTATGGATCCATCTCTTCTCCCAGTTATGGGTTAAATAACAGGACATGTTGGCTTTGATAGCTTTAGATGGCAACCAGTTTACAGTAGAAAGAAACGGTGAGAAAATCTGCCTAGTCAGTCATGAATCAAGACATGATCACCGAAGCTTGTATCACGTATGACACTTAACCGACTTGACTACCTGTTAACGTATACAGGTTGAGAATCCTTTAGCTGAAATTCTTGGAACCAGAAGTGCTTTAGCTTTCAGATTTTTTTTCTGATTTTGGAATACAGGCTATTTAATTTGTATATAGCATCTATAAAATGGGGCAGCTTGGGGATGGAACCCAAACATAAACACAATATCCCTTTTTAGATTTCATAACACAGCTTATACCCTGAAGCTAGTTTTATATAAATAACATATACTGAAAGTAGTTTTATATAAAATTTAAGAAAGTTTGTGTACATACTGATAAAGGTAGTGACGCTAGTCACGTAATGCTCACATGGATTTTTAAGGGGTGAATTTAAGATTTCATGTAAAAACAAAAAGTTTTGTACTTTCTGTACATATACAAAAAAAAAACAAAACATGATCACTACTTACAAAACAATATATAAATGCAGGAGTTTTTGACATTTTGAATAATATCTTTACTGAGCATGAAACACCTGGTAAGTAATCCATGAACGAAGCTGTTGCAGTGATGATCGCTAACAAAAAAGAAAAAGCACCAATGTAGGCTGCATAGCTGGGTTTTCTGATATTTTCCAGTTGTGGCAAGTCATATCAACACCTGAAAAACTTTCTGATTTTGGAGGTTTTCAGATAAAGGTTACCCAACTTGTAATATCGGTAATACAAGGGGGATAACTACAGTTCTCACATTCAAGAGACAATGCCAGAGTTATACATTCCAAATAGCACTTTCTAAAGGATTTTTTTTTTTACTGACAGTTCACCCAATAAGACCCAACACAAGGGAGAGGGGGTTACTGAGTCTGACTGGAAAGGACAGGGAAGAGAGAAGTAAGAGTGGACGATTTTTAACCAGACATTTTTATTACTTCAAAAATTATTTTTAGTGAATACTTGTATTTGAGTAGATGTTCCATTTTTTTTATTTTTTATTTTATTATTGGTTTGATTTAGTTTGTTTTATGGCATATCAACCTCAATAGGTTATTTAATGCTGAGAAGTTTTTTTATTGCTGGTAATATTGTTTTTTTTCTTCAAAAATGTGTCGCTCGTAAAAATTTTCCAAAAGAGTATTGCTGGTATTAAAACCTATTCTTATACTTTCATAGTGTTTTGTCTCCTTTTAGGGGGTTAACTATTTGCCCATAGCTGGGACCCAGACAGGTGCTACCACCCTGGGTCAGAGTGGACTTGGGAACACCAGCAATAAAGATGTCGTTCCACGCTCCTCAAAACCTCCTGATCAGTGGCCTTGCTGTTGGATGTAGTTATTAGTCTTACCCAGGATGGTTATATCGATTTAAACAATGTGTATTAAGTCTTCTGGAGAAACCACTGTCTGTTGTTTGTTCCTAAAAAAACGTGGGGATGCATATTTGAAACCTGATATAGGCCACATTTTTCTTTATTAAATTTTTTTTTGTCAAGTACACAGGCCAGGAGACATAATACATTCTCTGTAAAAATTTAAAAAAAAAAGAACATCTACTCAAATACAGGTATCCGCTAAAAATAATATTTGAAGTAATATAAATGTTGGTCAGATTAAAAAATAAGTCTAGTCTTTAGAAATTGCTTGTTTACATTTCGGATACATACCTGAGCAGAAATGGGCTTTCAGGGGAAAAATCTTTCAAAGGAATGCATGTCTTTTCGTTCAGTGTTCTTTATGAGTTTTAGGGCCTTATATTTTTCAGCCTACAACCCCTTTTCACATAGATGTCGCAAACTTCTCGTTGCTCTATCGCTATTTCCATGAAAAATATTCAGGTGAACTATACTCCTTAGTTCTGCCAGTCCTGATCTTTACCGTTAGAACCCCTCCATGTCATGCACATTGTAGCAGACCACACACATATCAACAAAGGAATATGAAAGTAATGAAAGTTGCACTTAAGCAGTATATTCCCACAAACTGCTGCCTTGTGGAAATGACTCCCAAGAGGATGCTTCTCCAGTCACTACAATCTTAACCTAATAAAGTCTAGGGTTAACTGCTATCTTTTATACATATCTGCATAGACTGTACCGCTTACTGAGTGGCCCTCAGGCCTTGTACGGAGTGAACATCGTAAAAAAAAAAAAAAGAGAAAAAAGGAAAAAAAAAGAAAAAAAAGAATACAAAAAGAAAAGAAAAAAAAGAATACAAAAAGAAAAGAAAAAAAAGAATACAAAAAGAAAAAAAAAAGAATAAAAAAGAAAAGAAAAAAAGAATAAAAAAGAAAAGAAAAAAAAGAATAAAAAAGAAAAGAAAAAAAGAATAAAAAAGAAAAGAAAAAAAGAATAAAAAAGAAAAGAAAAAAAAGAATAAAAAAGAAAAGAAAAAAAGAATAAAAAAGAAAAGAAAAAAAGAATAAAAAAGAATAAAAAAGAATAAAAAAGAATAAAAAAGAATAAAAAAGAATAAAAAAGAATAAAAAAGAATAAAAAAGAATAAAAAAGAAAGAAAAAAGAAAGAAAAAAGAAAGAAAAAAGAAAGAAAAAAGAAAGAAAAAAGAAAGAAAAAAGAAAGAAAAAAGAAAGAAAAAAAAAGAATAAAAAAGAAAGAAAAAAAAAGAATAAAAAAGAAAGAAAAAAAAAGAATAAAAAAGAAAGAAAAAAAAAAGAATAAAAAAGAAAGAAAAAAAAAGAATAAAAAAAAAGAAAAAAAAGAATAAAAAAGAAAAAAAAGAAAAAAGAAAAAAAGAATAAAAAAGAAAGAAAGAGATTTGGTCAATCGCAAAACCAGAGACCGGACAATCCGAAGACCTATTTGTACTTCAAAGATTTTTGCATGAAAAGAGTCAAGATATATTCAAAAAGAGTAACAGAAACGAATGAAACAATTCTGAATGAAAAACAAATTTACATATACTATAAAAAATTAAATGACATCTTGTTTAGTATTAACAATCATTAGTCTGTTATTTAACCTCCAGATGTAGGGAGAGAAGATGGATTCATAGCTTTCTAAGTGAATGTAACAAACTCAACTGGAATTTGAATCCATGTCTCCAATTTCCAAGGCACTGTCCATTACACCACCTGAAAGATCCACATGAAAGAAGCACAACAGAAACTTACCTTACGGATGGTCAATGAGAAAGCCTTGCCACAACCCATACAGTCCAGTACTTGACTATCATCTGTCCACTTTCTGTTTTGGACCTTTGTGGTCATTATCTGATTGAGAAAGAAAAAAACAATAATTCATCGAGTCAAAATATTGGACACTGATTATGAAAAGGAAAATTCGACAAGACAAATCTTAATTCCAAAATATTGATCAATATAATACATAACAGGCTTTGTTTGCTTGTTATCGCTTTGCAAAGTAAGATGTATTCACTACTTGAAATCTTTGAAACAAAAAATTTAAATGAACATTTCATTCATAATTTGGTTGTAAACATGAAAACATTTGTATTTATTCAGATAGCTAAACATTATAATTTTCGCCATTTTTAAACAAATGAAACACGGTGAAACTGAATAACATTTAACAGGTGGTGACAGAAATAAAATACAGGTATTAGGTTGGTGCAAAAATAATGTCGTTCAACTTCATGTGAGAAAACGACATTATTTTTGCACCAACCTAATATTTGCATGAATGAAAAACAATGGTGAACAAATTGAAATCAAAATGAATAATAGAAAACATACACCAAAAACAAAAAAGTTTTTGTTTGAATTAAGTCCAGTGGAAATTAATATCAAGAAGAAAAAAAGTAGATATTAGACATTGAATGAATGGAATAAGATTTTTTTTTCTATCACTACCTGCTTATCAAACATGTGATACCTGCCGAGAAGTTGCATACCACCATCTCATTTTGTGCATTTGTGCTATGAAGGACAGGGTGTTAAATCCTGACCACTCTACCCAACATGGCATTCTAATGACCTCTGGTCCCTAGACAAAAAAAAAAAAAAAAAAGCTCTGAATACCTGTTGGTAGTACACAAACTCATCTCACCTGTAATGACTGATTCTCCCGGCCTAACTCTTGAAGTGCAGCTTGTGTGTCATCTAATTTTCTTGTCACCTGTGAAATTCTGTCTTGTAGGCTCTCACACTCAGCTTCACTTGCCAGGCACCTAATAGAAGAAAAAAAATACTCTTTGTAACATCTGACACTGAGCTGTATTTCAATCTGAAAGTTTCACTGTATATATGTTCAATCCATGTAATTAATATTCACCAGTGAATTAAGTGCATTGACAATGAAGGAGATTGTTGAAAACTAACATTTTTTTGTGCAAAATAAATGCATCAGTAAGGCTATGGCAATTTACTAAGCATATCTTAGATGTGGCACAAGGCAAAGTATGGTTCACCCAGTTAGGGTTATGCACAAACAAATGATAATGTATCAACAAGCGACATAGACAATAATGTGTGTAACAAATGATAATGTATCAACAAGCGACATAGACAATAATGTGTGTAACAAATGATAATGTATCAACAAGCGACATAGACAATAATGTGTGTAACAAATGATAATGTATCAACAAGCGACATAGACAATAATGTGTGTAACAAATGATAATGTATCAACAAGCGACATAGACAATAATGTGTGTAACAAATGATAATGTATCAACAAGTGACAGACAATAATGTAACAAATGAATGTGAAAAATTTTTGGGTGAAAAGTATGTGTAGTGAGTGAATATGCGTATGTATGTGTGTTGTGTGTGTTGTTTATGTGTTTCCCAAAAGGAAACACGTACTCTACAAGAGATTTACATGTTGTCATGTAAGTGGAAAAAGTAATAGGCTAAAAAAAATTATCGCAGAGCATTTATAGTCCTGAAAGCGTCCACTAGTAGCAGTTTCAGTTTGTTTTTTTGTTTTTTTATGGCATATCAACCTCGATGAGTTATTTAATGCTGACAAGATTTTTATTGCTGGTAATATTTTTTTCAAAAATGTATTGCTGGTAATATTTCTTTTTTTTTTCTTCCCAAAAAAGAATTGCTGGTAATATTTTCCTTTTCAAAAATGTATTGCTTGTAATAATTTTTTCCCAAAAAAATATTGCTGGTATTAAAATTCATTTTTATACTTTCATAGTATTTTGACTCCCTGGGGGGGGGGGGGGGATAAACTATTTGTCCATAGCTGAGACCTTGACAGGTGCTGCTACCACCCCAGGCCAGGGTGGATCTGGGAATAGCAGCAATTAAGAGGTGGTTCAACACTCCTCAAAACGTCCTGATGAAAGGCCTTGCTGCCGGATGTAGTTTATCGTCTTACCCAGGACACAGATGTAGTTTATTGCCATACCCAGGACAGGCAGCAATTTTGAAAAATTAGGAGGAGGTAACCTGACACACTCACCAGTTCTATGAAACTCACCCTTTATCTCTGCCTGCCCTGACGATGACTTGCGTGCGTGCCGAAAAGCTCTCCCCCTTCTGTGAATCTAATGAAACGACTAAAAACTATTCAAGCACTTCATGTATATGCACACATTGTTAACTTGAATGTTGAAAGTTTTCTCACCTTTCCAGGAGCAATTTTCTTTCATCGTTGCTGTTTTCCAGTTTTGCTTCCAGTTCTATGCAAGAGAGAAAAAAAAAAGAAAAAAGTAGGCTAAGCAGGAAAAATGACTTAACAGCCTAAACGCTTCACAGCAATATACAGCTGAAGATATATTTTGCAAGAAAATTTTCATGAAATTTTCATTTAATTTTTTTGTTTGTTTTCAAATAGCAAATAAAAAAGAACCGAGGAAATTATAGTAAATATCTTTCAAACATTTTACGGATTTAAGAAAGTATCTATAAATATTCTATCAAAACTCGTTTTGTAAAAGATACAATGTCTTGTTTTTTTTCTTAAAATAGTTGATTATATTTTTCTATCTGCTTTCTTTTTTTTTTTCCATTTCACCCCAAGCAAAGCAATAATGCTGCTAAGACGCAAGGGAGTTTACTGGGAGTGAAAAAGAAAACTTTAAAAGGAACAGGAAACTCAATACTAAACAGCAAACAAGAGATAAACCTCTACTTATGTTCAAAAGATGCAGAAGGAGTCTGAACTGGGCGCTTTGTAACGAAAATTTATTTGCAGGCTCTTCTGAGAATTTTTTTTGTTTTAATTTGAATACTGTTAAATGCTTTTTTGTTTTTACATAACATTAATCATACACTTTTTGTTGACAATCTCTATCTAAAAAACTACATTATTTTGAAAATACCCTATGAAAATGTGAAGGTAATGCTTTTGTCACTACAAATATACTGGTAACTTGATGCTGATTTGAATTTGAATTAGTCAAAGTATCCAGCACATTGTACTGAACCTTTTTTTTTTTTGCTTTCTTGTGATATTTCAGTCATGATACACTTAGACCTTTTTCAGGAAATTTTTATTCTTAAATTGAACCTTGTTTTGTTGGGTTACAAGTGTTCCTTCCTCAAACCTAAAATCTACTAGTTACTTATTGATCTACATTCTTGGTTTGCTGATAACATGATTTGTACTCATGTTATAGTTGGGGACGAATGGTTTATTTTACGGCATATCAACCTCAGTGCTGACATTTATTGCTGCTAATATCTTTTTTCCATCAAAAATGTATTACTGGTAATAATCTTTTATAAAAATATATTGCTGGTATTAAAACATTTTTACACTTTCAGTGTTTTGACCACCAGCTTAGGTGTTAACTATTTGCCCATAACTGGGACCCTAACAGGTACTTTTTTTCCCCCCAGAAATGTACTGCTGGTAATATTTAAAAAAAAGAAAAGAAAAGTATTGCTAGTAACTTTTTTTTCCCCAAAAATATATTGCTGGTAATAATTTTACCTTCAAAGATTCATTACTAGTAATAATTTTCTTTACAAAAAAAAATATACTGCTGGTATTAAAACCTATTTTTACACTTTCATAGTGTTTTAACCCCAGTTTGGGGATAGAGTCAACTATTTGCCCATAGTTGGGAGGGACCCTAACAGGTGCTACCACCCCGGGTCAGAGTGGGCCTGGGATCATCAGCAATTAAGAGGTGGTTCCACGCTTCTCAAAACCTCCTGATCAGAGGCCTTACTGTTGGATGTAGTTTATCGTCTTACCCAGGACACGGGGGCGAATCGGAATGTTGCATCAGAGCAAGGTTCAACTTTTAGAAAATAATACAGCTACCTGAGGATGGTCTAAGCGTACAGCAGCCGAAATGTCATAACATGCACAAAAAAAAAGAAGGAAAAAAAAAGAGAAAAAAAAAAAGAGGGAAAAAGGAAAAAAAGAGAAGGAAAAAAAGAGAAGAAAAAAAGAGAAGAAAAAAAAGAAAAAAAAGAAGAAAAAAAAGAGAAAAAAAAAAGAGAAGAAAAAAAAAGAAAAAAAGAAAAAAAAAAAGAAAAAAAAGAAAAAAAAGAAGAAAAAAGAGAAGAAAAAAAAGAAAAAAAGAAGAAAAAAAAGAAGAAAAAAGAGAAGAAAAAAAGAGAAGAAAAAAAGAGAAGAAAAAAAGAGAAGAAAAAAAGAGAAGAAAAAAGAGAAGAAAAAGAGAGAAGAAAAAAAGAGAAGAAAAAAAGAGAAAAAAAAAAGAGAAGAAAAAAAAGAGAAGAAAAAAAGAGAAAAAAAGAGGAAAAAAAGAGAAAAAAAAGAGAAAAAAGAGGAAAAAAGAGAAAAAAAGAGGAAAAAAAGAGAAAAAAAAAAGCAAATTGCAAGTATTTAACTTTCAACGCCATGATGATCTCTTATTTAATTTTGCAATAATAATATGAAAAGATATGAAAGTGTCAATTTTGATATTTTAGCTGCACTGTGGGGAAAAAAATAACCAATTTAAGAAAACAGTCATTTTTTATGGCATGGATAAACTTATATTAATAGAAGATTCTACAGGATATAAAGTGAGGGTTCTGTTTTCCGCTGTTAATATGTAATAAACTGATCCGTCGTGGAATTATTACGTAGTTATAATAATTGGAAAATATTTTTTAAAAACTCATATGTGAAAACCAAACAACAGTAAGATGAGTATTAATAAAATATTCTACTGGACATAAAGTGAGGGTTTGGTTTTCTATTGTTGTTAAGTAATAAACTGATCCCCACATTGAATTAGTGTTATAATTAGAAAAACATTTTTAAAAAACTGAGATGATTTGATTTATTTCTTTATAAATTGGTAAATGATAAAAATATTGCATTGTATAAGTTTTTAGAATGTTGTAAATTTAAAATTATTCTTGTAAATAAACAATCTCAGATATAGTATTTGATATTTTTGTTTTAAATTCTCAAAAAACCCCAAAATGTACAAATTCACTTTCATACAGGTTTAGGTTTTATTACAATTCTAATCATCGCTTTTTAAAACAACAAAAGTGTTCATGGAAAAAAAAACATCCTATTGAAACTTATTTTTGCAGGTCCAAGCTTGTAAAAAAAACAAAAAAACAAAAAAACACAACATTGAAAGTTGAAATAATGTTTTGAGAATATTGCATCCTTTGGACATATTATCCACAGCAAGGTTTGTTTGTACAATCTTGTAAACGTGCGAATAGTAAGCGTGATACTGCTTCCTGCTAATCTGACTGGGTCTCTAGGATTGCCTTACCTAACTTTTGTCCAAGAAGTTCATCATTAGCTGTTGTGCGGTCCTCCAAGGATTGTTGGCATACAACAAGATCTCCCCGTACGGTCGTTAGATTCTCATTTAGAACAGAAGCCTGCATTTCGTAACGAGTTTCATTCTCTTCACACTTTTTCTCCAGTTCTTTGTAGGAAATTTCTTTATCGGCCTGCAATTATAAATTAAAATTAGAACAAAACAAAGCAAAAAAGAAAATTATAAAAAAAAAGGAAAGCATGAAACAATAAAGGAAAGAAGCATAAAGCAATAAAGGAAAGAAGCATAAAGCAATAAAGGAAAGAAGCATAAAGCAATAAAGGAAAGAAGCATAAAGCAATAAAGGAAAGAAGCATAAAGCAATAAAGGAAAGAAGCATAAAACAAAACAAAAAAGGAATGAAGCCACTGGTTGAACAGTAGTAGAGAAAAATGACTTAATGCCTAGCCACCTGTTGAATGGTGGGTAAACACTTGTAACTATTTTTATATCTACTGTGAAACATTGCATACAAATTATTTGCGAATTTTAACTCAGGAGCTCAGGCGGAAGGGTTAAAATTGTTCAGGAACACAAGGCTAGATATTTAGAAATTGGAAAAATATTCATTAACCAATAAACTATGAGTTTAGTAAAATCTTTTAGACTTCTGAAACCTATTTATTTCTTATAAATATTCAGTTCTTCTATAAACCTTTGAGCAGGGTCAGTTGTTCGTTGTGTGGACAAGATAAATTCTCAAAACCTTTCGCATATTTATTTGAATATACTTTATTACAAAAGCTACATTCATAAGACAACATAAGTTATACACTCCTGATGTAGACAAATTCTGTTTCTTCTAGATTTGGTTTGTTTAATGGCATATCAACTTCTCATGGGTCATTTAATGCTGAAATTTAATTTTTGAGGAAGCTCTGGTAATTTTTTTTTCAAAAATGTACTGATGGTAATTGTTTTGATCCCAGTTCGAATGTTCACTATTTGCCCATAGCTTGGACCCTAACAAGTGCTACCACCCCGTCTGTTTCTTCTGTCATACTAACACAACTGATTCAGTTGTATTGGAAAGAAAGAAAAACAAATATTTTTGTGGGACTTTGTTTCACAAAGATTCTTTGCAATTGGTGTCTTTCAATTTGAAAGAAAATAAATACTCAATAAAATTTATTTAAATTTGTGGTGCCGTGGTTGAAGACCATTTAATTTCTTTGCTTTCACATACCTAAATCCCTACAGATATTTGAGGAAAATTGATGAAAGAAAAGTGAGCAGAGATCGACTAGAGTTCATTAGAAAGGGAAAAGCAAATCAGATACTCACCAGTTGGGCCTTCAGATCTGCATTCGTGTTTTCCAGAGACGATTGTAACGTAGCTGCATTTTCACGTAACTCATTCAGTTGTTCTTGTGTCTGTTGGAGACATTTGAATAAGATTAAATTCATTATAATTTTAATTATTAAACGTTAATGCTAATTAACATTAAGCTTAATTATAATTAAAGTATTGAATTTGGTATGCCACTATGGCTGATGGTTTTGATTAATCGATTCATTTTTTATGGTTTGTCAACCCTTTGCAGGTTATTTAAAGCCAGAAAATATTTTTAGAGTGTAAGAATTTTTTTTCTGGAGATAACAATGATTTAGTGATACAAGTTTTACTAATTAACCCATAGCTAGGGGGTAGAAGAGGTGGAGTCATACATTTCCCAAGGATATTTTCACATAAGTTAATATAATGAACTCAACTGGAAGTGGAACTCAGCTTTCTGATTAATAATTCCAAGCTGTTATACGTTACATCAACTGCACATCCAAACTTACAGCACATGGTATTCCTGAGCAGTCACCCATCTAGGTACTGACCAGGCTCAATGTTGCTCAACTTCAGTGATCGTATAGGAACCAGTGTTTCAACATGATGTGGCTGTAAGCCGATGGCTGATGGACGGAGCACAGACAGATTAATGATTTTTTTTCTGGCTTATTTTCTTATTAAGTAAACTTGAGAAAATACTGTAACAGTGAATAAACAGAGTTATCATCCTTAGACATATTTTCTTTTTGGCGGGGTGGTGGTGGTAGTCTAATTTTACTTAATTAAAATGTATTCCGTGATCAATTAGTGATCCAATTATTTATTCTTCAATTTAGCACAATACCGTTAAAATGCTCTAACAGAAAGAGCACGAACACATGCTATTCTTGCTATGTTACAGGAACAAATATACAGAAATCAAATCATTGCATTATAGATGGAATACAAATTTCAAAACGAAAAAGAAAATTTATTATATATGAAGAAGATATTCAAAAAGATTTTTGATAAGGGAATATGTGGATAGTGTAGCGGTAATGGACTCTGTGAGCTGAGTACAAATTCTGCCCTAGTTTTTTGCATTCAATTTCAAGCAAATGCCCATGGGAAAGGCATGAATCCAATTTTTCTCTTTCCAGTTATGGGTTAAATAGATGGATAAACTGGGTTAGGCAATGTTTAACCTTTGTGCCTGGAAAAAAAAAACAACAAAAAAAACAAAGAATACTGTATCAAAAAGAATGGTTATTCCCTTGACACCACTATTACTGCATATATTTTGACTCCCTTGAAAATGTTTGCAATGATTAGAGAAATGACAACAAAGATGTTAAACAGTATTTATTTATTAGACTGCTTATTTACAAGAAGAAATTTATATTTACAAGATTATAAAAATATGTGGACCAACTATAATGAAATACTTGTTCTATAGTTCACGGATATTTTTTTTTATAAAACGAATAAAAAAAAACATGTATTTATAGTTATTTGTAAAAATAGTAAATAACAAATATTGCATTGTAGTTAGATTACATATTTTGATAATTTAGTAATTTTTTATAAATTTATTTCTGAACTTTTTTCCTGGTGCCTACATGAACTTAGACGTGCTACTAGTGTAACAGAGAGAGTTTGGGAACCACACACAAACACACACACATTTATATTTTTTTTTATTGAAATTGGAGTAGATTTGAATAGCGAAATTAGATCAGAACAATTTTGTTTACTGATGGGAATCTGATCTGGCCCATTTAGAATTGGGTCATTATGAAGACAATGGAAGATGATCGAGATAATTTTTATCGGTTAAAATTTGAAATAGAGCTTACTAAGGCTATGAGGAACTTTGAAATCCACATGATTTTGGGTTGAAGGCAGCACTCGTGATAATCACATGCAGGCCAAGGGTCAATTTATGATCAGCCAGGTTTATCTATATAAACGCGCACAGAAATCTGTTGACAGAGTGGTTGGCTCGTCTGCCGTCGAGTGCAGTCGAGCTGGGTAGAGAGAGGTCGGAGACTGGAAGTGACGTCAGAGATTGGAACCAAACGCCCGCTAACATATTTTGTTGATATAAGTATGAAGAAGCGAATTACTCCTCCAACAATCTAAGACTGCTACTGCTACTATTATTACTACCACTGGAAACAGAAACGTCGAACAAGCTACAATAATCAAAAGGTTGTTTTTGGGATCGCCGGTCGTTGAGTGCAGTCGAGCTGGGTGGGGAGATATCAGAGACGGGAAGTGACGTCAGGGATTGGAACAAAACACCCGCTAACATGTACTGTTAACATAAGTACTGATGCTTCTGCTACCACGAAGATTACTACTACTGTTACTACCGCCGAGGAGGAATGCAACTATAAACTTTAAGCCGCGCACAGAAATCGTTATCTCTCCATTGCAAGAGTCGTATATCGTTCTGAGACGATTTCACAACAAGCTAATCACAACCCACTCTCTCTGTCTAGAATCCAGTGTATGAGTTTTACGTCAATTATTTTCTTTTCTGTAACCCGTTTCTTTTCTATACTATTCTTTTCTGCTGTATAAAAGACATTAACAATTCAACCATTGAATAGTTGTTTTCTGGCTTTCTGCAGATATATTTTGGGGGGGGGGGCATTCTAAAATTCTTAGCACAGACTCTCCAGCCGTGTCTACATCTTCAGTCGACCGTGATGAACATCACTTCTGCTTTCTGGATCAAACCAAACGCAACATGGGCAGTAAGCAGGATTAAACCAGTGGACCGGTCGAATGATCTACGGATGCTCAGGAGACCTACGGTCACTCCCTTAAGTTTGGTTAAGACCGAGTAGACACCTCAACCCAGAGAGTAAAACATTGATGGTTGAGTGGCTGGGGCAAAAGTGTTAGACTAGATTGGCATTTAGGTCCCACAATTTTATTGTTGAAATAGTTAAATGCAACCACCACTTCTATTCCAACAGTTTCTTTTCTCACACTTCTCGCCTGTGGAACTCCTCTCCATTTACTTGTTTCCCTGTTAACTACAATCTTCAAAAATTTAAATGCAATGTCAATCGTCGTCATCTATCTTCTTGAATCCCATTCATTTTTTGTCCTTTCCTCAATCCTCCCCATACTTGATCTTTTCTCTAAATTTCACTGTCTGTAAACCCCTGTATACTCGTGGAATTCCTGCTTTGCTTAAATGATTTAAAAAAATAAATAAATAAATAAATACACCTTTATAAAAGGTAAATAACAAATCTCGTATTGTACTTCGTTCACATATTTTTATAATCTTGTAAATAAACATTGCCGAGGGAGTCAAAAGTGTAGACAGTAATAGCGGTGTCAAGGGAATAACTGTCCTTTTGACAACAAATTTTTGTGGGATTGAAGGGAGAAGGCAACAGGAAACCACTTCACTATCTTTCTCACAAAACCATGACAATTCACAAGTAATAAAATGAAAAAATCTGTAGAAGATGATGATCACCAATGTCTGGCAAAGACATAGCATTTAACCCTATCCAAGGTAATAGGGAGCGTTTTGTTAGAGTACAAATTTCAAATTGATCCTGTTTTTGTGGTTGGGGTATTGATTTGAAACTCCAGATGTGTTACTGAAAAGAGACTGTGGCGGACTTATTAATTTAACTTTGATAAGAAAACAGGACTCACGCAAGAAGAATAACCGCAAGACATTGTTACACATAAAAATATATGTATATTAACAAGATGTACAATGTCAAACAACGATGTGAAAGAAAACATTCACTTAAATAAGAAAGGTTGAATTAATCAAGAGTTGCCTCCCTTTGTTTGCAATTTAAGAGTCCAGTGAGATATAATTATTTGGTTTCACGGGATAAATGTTCATGAATGTTATTAGTGTTGAAAAGTATTGTCAAAAGAAGTTTTTAGTGAAGGTGTACACATTATCATCAGCGTGTGGGTGTGCGTGTCAGTGAGAAGGTTGGTGCGTGGTCCCAACTGTTGTGGATTCATTTAGCAGTTGAGGTCTCTGACTGTACGCGACTCTTGTCGAACTCTCTGCTTTGGCAGAGAGGAACCCAGACGAGGCTTTGCCGCAGGGCAAAGTGTCGTCCGTGGAAGTAGACAGTCCCCGAACCCGTTCATACGGGTTCTAAATGGGCATATTTTTGGCCGAGCCTATGGGCTCGGGGAGCCCACATTAAACCGGCCTTGTGCCACATTCGACCCACGTGGGAGGGTTGTTAAATATCGAGGTCTCACTAATTGAGATGAGAAAAATCTTGGCTTAAATAAGCGACTATAGGCTCCGATTTGTTGCGTGGGAAAAATTATTCTTCACGTGCAAACGATCTGATTGGTTGGCATCAACCAATCAGCGAGCGAGCTTTGGAGAGACTTAAGGAAATCTCCGTGAGCCACTTCTCCCAAAAGCGCACAATTTTGACTACTTAAAAAATGAAGTCATTCCAAAATTGTCGCATTACTGCAATTCGTAAATTGCCTGTAGAAAATGTATTAATGATTTATTAGCCAATGATCGTTCGGCATTGTACATGTGATTTTCTGTTTGTATGTATATGTTTGTGCGTAAATAGGTTCACACAGGTCTGTCGGGAAAAATCTCATTTGTTATTCAAATGGTAATTGTGAATATAGTGTTGCTTTTTTTTTTTTTCTAATCATTTCACCCCAAGCAAGGGAATAAAGCCACTAAAATACAAGGGATTATCAAGTGTCAATGAATAAGAGAAAAAGAAAATGTTAAGGAACAAGAAGAATAAAAGGAGGAGGAGACGACAATAGATAACAATTGACATTGCATTTAAATTTCTGAAGATCAAATTTGGCTGGAAGGCAAGAAGCTACAAGAGAGTTCCACAGGTGAGAAGTGCGAGAAAAGAAACTGTTAGAAAAGAAATTATGGTTACATCTAGCCAATTCAACTGTAAAATGATGAGACTATTCCTTTTGTTTTAGGCTTTGCTGAAATCAGCATATTTTTGCTGATGTGAGGATATTTTTGTAATTTAAAAAAAAAATTACATATGGCCTTCCAACTCTGGTATTTTATGACTTCAGACTTCAGAACATTCAGCAGGAATTCTTTGTATGGGGGGAAACGACGTTATTGCATTGAAAAATTTGGTTTACTGATTTTCTAAACTCTCGTGTTTGATGACGTCAATAGGAACGATGAAAATTTAAGATAAAAGGTAAAACAATAATCCTGCAAAGTTGCCAACAATGTAAGCTGCTATTTGGGGCTCTAAGGCATTTTCAAGTTGGCAGGTAAAAAAAAAAGCCATTCCCAAGCTTTCATAACTCCAAAATAATCTGCCAAGGATAAGGTTAAAAAATACATAAGTAAATAAAAAATGGTAATACTTACATCGGTCACCTGTGTTTCTAGCACAGTGATTTTTGATTGTAGTTCTAGTTTTTGGTTGATGAGTAATTGTTTTGCTTCCAACAGAGTAGAGATTTCCTGAAAATAACCAGCATTAATAATATTAGAGTGTTTGAGAAATTATATTGCATTTAAAATAAGGAATTGGGAAGCAGTCAACTACTTCAAAATAGTAAACAACCAAATCTTAGTTTAACAGCATTCCAAAAAGTTTGTGTCATTTAGAGTTTACACGGATGTTTCCTGACATGTGACAATGCTGGGAACATGCTTTTGTCAATGTTGATACTATCACAAGACATGGCTGCTGGAAAATCCATGTTCACCTTCAAGAAGAGGAAGTTGAAATTGTATAGGCACTTAAGAGCCAAAAATCTTGCAACTGTCATTTTAAAAGGTGTCACGTGAGGCAACAGAAGAGCTGTAGGGAGTGAGAAATAATAACAACTCCCTTTACCCACTCCTTCCAAGTTCAGGTGAGCTGAGGAAAAAGATGGAAAGGAATTCATGCACATATGTGAAAATTTCTTTGAACCTTGCCTTCACAGAAATTGACCAGTGAACTGCTTTTTGAACCAATGAAAACCTTGCCTTCACAGAAATTATCTGTTGAGCCAAGATGAAGAAAGACATGAAAGTAGCAAGCATATGCAAAATTCTTTTTGATATAAAATTTGAAAGAAAATTAAATTAATGAGAGAAAAGTGTCTGAAGTCCTGTGAAAGGTTTCATTTCAGTTCCTTGCAACCAGTGAGCAACATTCAAGTTCTTGCTACTGTAAAATTATCCGCCAATTATATTATCAGCCTTTAACCAAGCACTTCAAAGAATTTTCTCTCAACAATCCAAGAAAGCCAAGTATTTCAAACTATCTCTCCCTGTTTACTTTTGAATGTATGCAACTGTATATCCCTTCAGTGAACAACAAACTCTCTTACATTTGTTTTAAACATTTTTGAATATTGTGTCAGATCATTTAATCTGTTGTATGAACATTTCCTCTTCAAGACGATACATTAAAACTATGGACTTTAAAAATTTCTGATTTATTTTCCTGGAATGAGCTACCGACAAAACTTCAAGCGTGTAAATTCGTAAATAAATTCTTTATCTTGTTTTGTTAAATTTATCTGTGTGTTTCTTACCGTCAGTGAATCAACTGTTCATTTTAACCACAAAGCCCCACGCCCCTATACTGTTTCTCTCTCGGATACTCAACACAGTCTGGGTTTAAAGATTTTTCATTAGAAGGTTTTTTTTATTATATTAAAAAATGATTATAATTTTTTTCTCCTTTTGAATGTATGCAACCGTATATCCCTTCGGTGAAAAACGAACTCTTACATTTAAATTAAGCATGTTTTCAAATATTATTTCGTGTCAGATCATTTAATCTGTTGTATGAACATTTCCTCTTCAAGATGATACATTAAATCTATGGACTTTAAAAATTTCTGATTTATTTTCCTGGAACGAGCTACTGACACAACTTCAAGCGTGTAAATTCGTAAATAAATTCCTTATCTTGTTTTGCTAAAATTACCTGTGTGTTATTATCAACCTTCATTAATCTTCTTGGTGTGGGTAAATCAAGTGTTCATTTGAATCTTGAAGATCCATGCCCCTATAGAGTTACACAGAAGAAACAATCAGGCAGACAACAGAGTTGAATGGAAGATTATCCCCAGAGACTGACATTGACATGGCAAGTGAGACATATAGATTCTTCAGATCAGGGGCTCAGCTGCAAAGTGACCCTACAACCAGTCGTGGGACTGATGATCATAATGTAACAAATACAATAGAAAAAAAGACATTAAAAATACGTTTTTAGTTGAATTTAACAAAACTTGTTTAAATGAATTCTTGCTACCTAAATATACAGCGTTGCTCACTTCTTTGAGGACATGTCTTTCAAAAGCTCTAACTTTTTTCTCACTTATTCTGATTATCATTTCTTTTCAGATATATAATAGCAAACATCAAAAGAGCAGACAATATTTCCACTGTCATTCTACATGTTAGCACATGGAGCCAAAGATTTGGTTTGTTTTACAGCATATCAACCTCAATGGGTTATTTAATACTGACAAAAATTTTTTATTGCTGGTGATATTGTTTTTTTTTTCTTTTTCAAAAATGTATTGCTGGTAATGTTTTTTAGCTTCAAAAATCTATTGTAGGCAATATTCTTTTTTTTTTTTTTCAAAAATCTATTGCAAGTAATATTTTTCCAAAAATGAATTTGCTGGTAATATTTTCTTCCAAAAATGTATTACTGGTAATATTTATTTTTGAAAAAATGTATTGCTGGTAATATTTTGTAAGAATTTTCCTTTAAAAATGTATTGCTGGCAATAATTCTTCCTTCACAAAAGCATTGCTGGTAATAATTTTCCCTTCAAAAATGTATTGCTGGTAATAACTCTTTCTTCAAAAATGTATTGGTGGTAATAACTTTTTCCTTGACAATGTATAGCTGGTAAAATTTCCTGAAAATGTATTTCTGTTAATAATTTTTCCATCAAAAATGTATCGCTGGTATTAATACCTATTTTTACACCTCCACAGCATTTTGACCCCTGTTTGGGGGTCAACTATTTACCCATAGCTGGGACCCTAACAGGTGCTACCACCCAGGGTGGACCTGGGAACACCAGCAATTAAGGTGGTTCCACACTCCTCAAACCTCCAATCAGAGGCCTTGCTGTTGGATGTAGTTTAATATCTTACCCAGGATGCTGGGGCCAAAGGAGAAGCAGACAGAGAAAACAAACAGGCTGACGACATCACTGAGTGAACTAGAAGAGCATCCACAGAGACTCAGATATTGGCATGCAAGGGAGACATATAGAGGGAGCTGGTCAGGGGCTCAGCAACACTACGACCACACCTGGAGCCATGGGACTGATGATAATATTTCTAATGAATGAATAAAAAGAAGTCTCTTGCCAGAAGACAAGCAACAGTCAACTAAAATAGAGTCATTGTAAAGTACAAACTACATTTGTCAGTACCAAAGGATCAACTTTATATTAATATTCCTCAACACATTGATAGAAATGTGTTTATCCGCAATTCTGATTTGGATGTCCAACATCTTATTTGAACAACCTTTCCCCTGCCATCCTACAAAGCATCACCCAAGGCAAAAAGAAGAATAAGCAGACAAAGGAAAAAAAATAGTCTGGTGACATCAGTGAGTGAACTGGAAGAGCATTCAGAGAGACTCGGACATTACCATGTAACCAAGACATGAAGGGACCAGGTCAGGGGGTCAGCAACCCTAAAACCACACCTGGAGTCATGGGACTGATGATGAGGATTCTAATGAATCTCTTGACTCTTTTAGTTGATCAATGCTTGTCTTCAGGTCTTCCTCTGGTTGCTAAGATTTCTCCAACTGTTGTTCTGTCAATGGTAATTTTATTAAAAATAGTCTGATCACATCACTGAGTGAACTGGAAGAGCATTCACAGAGACTCGGACATTACCATGTAACCAAGACATATGAATGAAGCAAGTTAGGGGCTCAGAAACATTAGAACCACACACGGAGTCATGGGATTGATGATAAATATGAATGAATGAATGAAAGCAAGTCTCTTGCCTCTTTTAGTTGATCAATGCTTGTCTTCAGGTCTTCCTCTCGTTGCTGAGATTTCTCCAACTGTTGTTCTGTCAATGACAACTTGGACTGCACATCGTCTAACTCCTCTTCTTTGTTCTTCAATTTTTCATTAACATGGGATATAGATTCTTCAGCACCCTGAAGAAGAAAAACAAAAATTAACTGATCCTTAGGGACAATACTGTTCAGCCTGAAATTTGACTGCACGTCTCACTTGAAAGGAACGTTTTAAACAATAACGACAAAAATAACATTAAAAAAAAAAAAAAAATGAACCCAAACACAATGAGGGTTATGAAATTCAAAAATAGCTTTTCTTTAACCCTTTAAGCATTCAACATGCCCCATAAACATCAGCTCTCAATAATCAACCCACCATAACCTGCGCCATATTAGGCAAAAAGAAGAAGAAGCAGACAAAGGAAAAAAAATAGTCTGGTGACATCACTGAGTGAACTGGAAAAGCATTCACAGAGACTCGGACATTACCATGTAACCAAGACATGAAGGGACCAGGTCAGGGGCTCAGCAACATTAAAACCACACCTGGAGTCATGGGACTGATGATGAGGATTCTAATGAATCTCTTGACTCTTTTAGTTAATCAATGCTTGTCTTCAGGTCTTCCTCTTGTTGCTAAGATTTCTCCAACTGTTCTGTCAATGGTAATTTTATTAAAAATATTCTGATGCCATCACTGAGTGAACTGGAAGAGCATTCAGAGAGACTCGGACATTACCATGTAACCAAGACATATGAATGGAGCAGTAATAATAACAGATTTAGACAATAAAACTTTGTTTTCATTGTTTTTTTTCCTCATGTATGCTCATAGCCTACTTACTTTATATTAACTGCAAAAAAGAAAGCTCGAAATACACACATAACCTCTAAATGTAAATATGTAAAATAATTTTCTTGAAGATTCTAGATATCTATCTTTACCCACACAGCTATTTACTTTGAAAATTGCTGATAAACTCTAAGATGTTGGACTTAAAACCACCCTACCCACATCATCTACCATAAAAGGCAAAATGAAGAAGTTATTATTTCTTAATGTGTCAGATTAAAAAAAAAATATCCATTGATTGCATGAAAATCAAAGTTGGTTCAATGAATTCATTTATAAACATCTAAATTACAGTTTGAAACAGGATGAAAGAAAGAAAGAGAGATCAACAAAATCATGGCAGTAGCTTCAAAATATTTTCAACTATAGAAGTTACCAAATCATAGAGTTGAACAAGCTAGAGTTGTTTTCTCTTATAGACCATAAAAATGCTGTCAAATATTTTTAATCAAAGTACCTGAAGTCAAATATTTTACTCAAAGAATCTTAAGTACCTTTAATTTATTTCCAAGTTCTGTTGTGTTGGTCTCTGCCTGCTGTAACTTTTGCTGCAATTCTTCCTGATGGGTTGCACTTTCTGCTGCCTGCAACAAACAAATATTTTCATGTTTAATGCTAAACACATTAGTATCATAACGGTCAGTGGCAATGAAAAATGCAAAAAACAAAAGCTTGATGAACGGATTTTAATTCTGCAAGGAGAGTTTCATACTTTTGTTTCAGCAAAATACACATGAAAATAAAAAAGCTGAAAAAAATAAAAACTAAAGGTGAAAGTAAATTTAAAAAATACAAGAAAAGTGAATTTTTTTTTAAAAAAGGGAGGAAACATTTTTTAAAAAAGACAGAAAATTTAAAGAAGAAAAGTTAAGTTTTGTAAAAAACGGGGAAAAGTTAAGTTTTGTAAAAAACGGGGAAAAGTTAAGTTTTGTAAAAAACGGGGAAAAGTTAAGTTTTGTAAAAAACGGGGAAAAGTTAAGTTTTGTAAAAAACGGGGAAAAGTTAAGTTTTGTAAAAAACGGGGAAAAGTTAAGTTTTGTAAAAAACGGGGAAAAGTTAAGTTTTGTAAAAAACGGGGAAAAGTTAAGTTTTGTAAAAAACGGGGAAAAGTTAAGTTTTGTAAAAAACGGGGAAAAGTTAAGTTTTGTAAAAAACGGGGAAAAGTTAAGTTTTGTAAAAAACGGGGAAAAGTTAAGTTTTGTAAAAAACGGGGAAAAGTTAAGTTTTGTAAAAAACGGGGAAAAGTTAAGTTTTGTAAAAAACGGGGAAAAGTTAAGTTTTGTAAAAAACGGGGAAAAGTTAAGTTTTGTAAAAAACGGGGAAAAGTTAAGTTTTGTAAAAAACGGGGAAAAGTTAAGTTTTGTAAAAAACGGGGAAAAGTTAAGTTTTGTAAAAAACGGGGAAAAGTTAAGTTTTGTAAAAAACGGGGAAAAGTTAAGTTTTGTAAAAAACGGGGAAAAGTTAAGTTTTGTAAAAAACGGGGAAAAGTTAAGTTTTGTAAAAAACGGGGAAAAGTTAAGTTTTGTAAAAAACGGGGAAAAGTTAAGTTTTGTAAAAAACGGGGAAAAGTTAAGTTTTGTAAAAAACGGGGAAAAGTTAAGTTTTGTAAAAAACGGGGAAAAGTTAAGTTTTGTAAAAAACGGGGAAAAGTTAAGTTTTGTAAAAAACGGGGAAAAGTTAAGTTTTGTAAAAAACGGGGAAAGTTAAGTTTTGTAAAAAACGGGGGAAAGTTAAGTTTTGTAAAAAACGGGGAAAAGTTAAGTTTTGTAAAAAACGGGGAAAAGTTAAGTTTTGTAAAAAACGGGGAAAAGTTAAGTTTTGTAAAAAACGGGGAAAAGTTAAGTTTTGTAAAAAACGGGGAAAAGTTAAGTTTTGTAAAAAACGGGGAAAAGTTAAGTTTTGTAAAAAACGGGGAAAAGTTAAGTTTTGTAAAAAACGGGGAAAAGTTAAGTTTTGTAAAAAACGGGGAAAAGTTAAGTTTTGTAAAAAACGGGGAAAAGTTAAGTTTTGTAAAAAACGGGGAAAAGTTAAGTTTTGTAAAAAACGGGGAAAAGTTAAGTTTTGTAAAAAACGGGGAAAAAAGTTCATTTTTTGTAAAAAACGGGGAAAAAAGTTCATTTTTTGTAAAAAACGGGGAAAAAAGTTCATTTTTTGTAAAAAACGGGGAAAAAAGTTCATTTTTTGTAAAAAACGGGGAAAAAAGTTCATTTTTTTTAAAAAACGGGGAAAAAAGTTCATTTTTTTTAAAAAACGGGGAAAAAAGTTCATTTTTTTTAAAAAACGGGGAAAAAAGTTCATTTTTTTTAAAAAACGGGGAAAAAAGTTCATTTTTTTTAAAAAACGGGGAAAAAAGTTCATTTTTTTTAAAAAACGGGGAAAAAAGTTCATTTTTTTTAAAAAACGGGGAAAAAAGTTCATTTTTTTTAAAAAACGGGGAAAAAAGTTCATTTTTTTTAAAAAACGGGGAAAAAAGTCCATTTTTTTTAAAAAACGGGGAAAAAAGTTCATTTTTTTTAAAAAACGGGGAAAAAAGTTCATTTTTTTTAAAAAACGGGGAAAAAAGTTCATTTTTTTTAAAAAACGGGGAAAAAAGTTCATTTTTTTTAAAAAACGGGGAAAAAAGTTCATTTTTTTTAAAAAACGGGGAAAAAAGTCATTTTTTTTAAAAAACGGGGAAAAAAGTTCATTTTTTTTAAAAAACGGGGAAAAAAGTTCATTTTTTTTAAAAAAACGGGGAAAAAAAGTTCATTTTTTTTAAAAAACGGGGAAAAAAGTTCATTTTTTTTAAAAAACGGGGGAAATTTCATTTTTTAAAAAACGAGGAAAAGTTAAATTAAAAAAAAGAGTCTAATACCCTTATAACTCTTTTTGGCAAATTACTACAGGCTCTAATTAACTCTGAATTGGTTAAGCATCCCACTTTGCAGGGTCTTCTTTCAGATAGGCAATATGGCTTTTGCATCTCTAGGTCAAGATGTGTTAATGGTTATTGCTGAGTCTATTAAGCTTTAGATAAAAATGATGAAGCTTGTGCTGTTGGTTTGGATATCTCTAAGGCATTTGACAGAGTTTGGTATACTGTCTTCTTCACAAGTTGAAAGGTTATATGTTCAGACAAATTTTTGAACTGATTCAGTCTATCATAACAAATCGCGAAATGAAAGTTGTCTTGAATGGCCACTCTTCTAGATCTTTTTGTACTAATTTAGGTGTCACCCAGGGCTCTATCCTTGAATCTATGTTGTTCCTAATCAATCTCCCACATGGTATCAGTTCTCAACTTTGTATCTATATTGACGACAACTATTCCTGTCTTAATAGTAAATTTGAGCAGAGTTCAAGGCTGAAATTAACAGCTGATCCCCAAAATAAGCTACATTCTGATGCTAAATAGGGCAAGGAATGCTTTGTTAATTTTAATGCTGCTAAAATGAAAACTGCTCTCTTTTAATCATCTGAGAGAATCCTTTTTAACCGCCATCATCATGGCTGATGCTAACCTCCAGGAGATGACTCATTGCACCTTCTCTGATTAATGTTTTCTGCTGGCATGAAGGGGAAAGATTATATCAAATTAAATGCTGGTTCTGCTGCTAGCATCCTTGCTTTGGATATTGCTGCCATATCTGGTCTGGTACTCCTGCTATATATTTAGAGATACTTGATAAAATTCAAAAGAAGAATCTGCAATGTTATTTGTCCTGACATGACATCTCAGCATCACTCACTTTCCAACTGTTGTAACGTAGCTTCCCAGTGCCTTTTCTATAAATACTTTTATAGTAACCGTTCTGATGAACTTTCCTCTGTGGTACCTAGACTTTATGAATTTAAGCAAAGTACTAAATCGGCAGCAAGATCTCATCATTTTACAACTGAAATGGCTGCTAGATGTAGCCAGAAGTTCTATGCTAACAATTTTTTCTGTCGCATGTCTTACTTGTGGAACTCTTTTTCAGCTCCATGATTTATAGCCAACTTTTAACTTCAAAAATTTAAATGCAATGCCAATCGCTATTTTCTGTAATCTTAATTCTTGTTCTCTTATCGTACTCTCTCCTTAACAGTATTTTTTCTCATTCTCTAACACTCAGTAACCCGTTACACGTTAGTGGCTTTATTGCCTTGCTGGGGGTGAAAAGATTGATAAATATATTTTCTGTTTATGCATTATTTTTACAGATACAAATATTTAAGTAAATGCTCTGTTTATAATAAACAGTATTAAACAACATTTACCGGCCTGATTATCCGAGAAATTTCATAGAAAATATGTGTCCTCTGACAAGAATCAAATCTGTATTCTACACAGACCTTTCATCTGGCCTGACGTGCTATACCATTTAGCTACAGTGGAAGCACCTGGTTAGCAAATTGAAATTACTGTTTTTAAACAACAAATTTCCTATGATTTTCCTATATGATGGTTCCGTGTAGGATACAGGTTTGATTCCTGTCAGCACATGCATATTTTCTATGAAATTTCTGACATTCAAAGCAAGTAAATCTAGTTAATAATGTTTATTATAAACAGAGAATTTAATATTTGTATCTATAATAATAATGTATAAGCAGAAAATGTATTAAAATAATTGTCAGACTTAGTCCATTTCATAATATATATATATATATATATATATATATATGGGAAAATGATATATAAATTTTTTTTATATATCAAGAACAATTTTAGGGAAAATGATATATAAATTTTTTTATATATCAAGAACAATTTTAGTAAAAAAGTATGACAAAGCAGAAAAAGTTTCTGTATGACATGTTTTGTTCTTTAGGACTTCTTCAGACAAAGTTTATGTTGATGTGACTACATATGCACACATACGAAAGGGGGACGTGAAGAATTTTAAATACATTTTTTTTTTATAAAAATATGTTTTGTGTATATAATCTAGCGAATTTCATTAGCTTCTTTTTGCTTATATTTCCATCACTTTGATTATTAAATATTCCACATCGTGCTAATAAAGGGTGTTCCAATAACTTGGACCAATTTTAAATGTGAATTAAGTTTAAGCGTTTAATGATTTTTTTCTTTTTCTTTCACATTTGGCGGACATTTGGGCAATATTATTTTTCACACATAATTGCTATGACTTAAATAACATGATCCGACAGAGAAATAAATAAATTTTCACCAATAACACTGATTTATTTACTGCTGACTTTGATCCGTCTTAATGAAACACCCTTATATATAATCCGTCTTAATGAAACACCCTTTAGAAGATCATGCACACACTATCTCACCTGCTGTTCCTTTTGCCTTTCTGTCTCTTTCAGTTTGAGTTCCACTTCTGAAATCTGTTTCTTTAATTCAGCATCAGCATCATTCATTTGTGAAACCTGTGTAGGATGAAGGAATGGAACAATAGAGAAAAATAGTATCAAGTGCGAACAAAACTTATCAATTGTTTATATTGAGCGTGGGCTGAAAAGTTCATAAGCTGATTTGCATGTGAAATCTTGCATGCATTAACTTCAATTCTTCTTCTTAATAACTGCATTGTTTCTTTCCAAGTACCAGGTTGGGCTGAAAAGTTCATAGGCTGACTATGAAGGAGTGATGCTAGAGCTGTGAAACCTTGCATGCATTAATTTCAATTCTTCTTCTTAATAACTGCCTTGTTTCTTTCCAAGTACCAGGTTGGGCTGAAAAGTTCATAGGCTGACTATGAAGGAGTGATGCTAGAGCTGTGAAACCTTGCATGCATTAATTTCAATTCTTCTTCTTAATAACTGCATTGTTTTTTTCCAAGTACCAAGTTGGGCTGAAAAGTTCATAGGCTGACTATGAAGGAGTGATGCTAGAGCTGTGAAACCTTGCATGCATTAATTTCAATTCATCTTCTTAATAACTACATTGTTTCTTCCCAAATAAACTGATGTCTGACTGTTCAAAGAGAGTTCATCCTGTTGGTCAAAAATAGTCATCAACAGCAGATATGATGATCATCACTGCGATACTAGTTCCCAGCCAAGTGTTTTTTTCATGTTGCGGAAGAGGTGATAATCAAATCAGGAGAATAGATAGGAGTGATTAACCAGTTCAAAGCCACAATCATGTTTAGCAGCCATTGAAACCAACGACTTGTGTGCTGGAGCATTGTCCTGATGAAACAAGACCCCTTTTGTGAGTTTGCCTGATGTTTGATTTTGATAACCTCGTTTTTAATTAGCAAGTCAAGAACTGTCACCATTTTCCTTAAAGGAATCTCTTGAAGCTGTCTCCTGGGCCTATCCAAAATGCCAGCATCAAAATTCTTGTACCTTAAGATGATTAGTAATTAAAACTAATCAATAATTTATATCTGAGGTTGGTCATGGGTAACTCAAACAACTGATAAAGTTGGTGGGCAATCACTGTGTATTCACTTACTATGTTTAGTAAGTACAAGTTGAAAGTTTACAAGTAATAGCAAATTTTATATTTTACAATACAGATCGAGAATCCTTTATCTAAAATTCTTGGGACTGGAAGTACTTCAGTTTTCAGAATTTTTTCAGATTTTGGAATACAGGCTATTTAATTTGTATATAGTATCTATATTTGTATATAGGATATCATGTTTATGCTTGGGAATAGAACCTGAGCATAAACATGATATCCCTTTACATTTCATAACACAGCTTATACATATACCCTGAAAGTAGTTTTATATAAAAAAATTTTTGGGTGATAATGGTTTATTGATACAAGTCTTACTAATTAACCCATAGCTGGGGGGAGAAGAAGTGGATTCATACCTTTCCCAAGAGTATTTGCTTGTAAGTAAATATAATGAACCCAATGGAAATTTGAACTCTGCTTTCCAATTAAAAATTCCGAGTCATTATTACATCACCCACACGTCCAACCTTACAGCACCTGGAATTTCCCAAGCAGTCACCCATCTAGGTACTGACCAGGTCAGACATTGCTTAATTTTGGTGATCATACGGGAACTAGTGTTTCAATGTGATGTGGCCATAAGTATATCAAATAGAGTAATAGTCTGTCATATGTACTCAATCAGAAAAAAGATAAATAATAAACTTAAGTAGGTACCAGGAAATTGGTACACAATAGTCAAAATAGGCGAAAACACTTGGCACCACCATGATTTTAGTACCCAAGTAATTACTGAAGTTCAAAGAATTCCTCTCATCCACTCCTTTACTTCCCTTGGTCAAAGTGGATACCACTTAGAAGATTAATTTTCAAAAGGAACCATCCGTTGGTCCCCCAAATAGAAATACAGGTGGAGAATCCATTATCTGAAATTCTTGAGACCAGAAGGGCTTTGATTTTCAGATTTTGGAATACAGGATATTTAATTGGTATATAGCAGTTATAAAATGGGGTAGTTTGGGACGGAACCCAAACATAAACACAATATCCCTTTACATTTCATAACACAGTTTATACATATACCCTGAAGGTAGTTTTATATAAAAATTTAATAAATTTTGTGTACGTATAGAAGCAGGTAATGACGCTAGTCATGGATTTTTAAGTAAGATTTCATGTAAGAATGTTTTGTACTTTCTGTACATGTACAGAAAAAAAAAACAATCCTGACTTACAAAAATATATAAATGCAGGACTTTTTGAATAATATCTTTACTGAGCATGAAACGTCTGGTAAGTAATCCACAAACTAAAGTGTTCCTGTGATGATTGCTGACAAAAAACTGACACCAATGTTGGCTACATAGCTGGGCTGGAGAACCTCCACCCAGGGTAGATGAGGTCACTTACAACACGTCATCAAGGAACCTTCCCAGGGCTTTCTGAAATTTTCCATTTGTGGCAAGTCATGTGAATACCTGAAAAACTTTTAGATTTTGAAATTTCGGATAAAGGATACTCAACCTGTTTCTTAATTCAGACAATTTATTTCATTTTTAAGATGTATAATTTTCAATATAGTTTGGTTATTTTGAGCTATAGTTCTTGGTTGTTATTGATATTACAGACAACATTTCAGCCAAGTACCCCCTGGTCATCTTCAGGTTTGGTTTGGTTTACAGCATATCAATCCCAATGGGTTATTGAATGCCAACAACATTTTTATTGCTGGTAATATTTTGTTTTGTCAAAAATCTATTTCTGGTAATAATTTTTTCCTTCAAAAATGTATTGCTGACAATTTAAAAAAAAAAGTATTGCTGGTAATAGGTAATACTTTTTCAAAAAAACGTATTGTTGGTAATAGTTTTTTTCTTTCCAAAAAACATATTGATGGTAATAGTTTTTTTTTTTTCAAAAACGTATTGTTGGTAATAGTTTGTTTTTTTTCCAAAAAACATATTGATGGTAATAGTTTTTTTCTTCAAAAACGTATTGTTGGTAATAGTTTTTTTTTGTTTTTTTTTTTTAAAATGTATTGCTGGTAATATTTTTTTTCTTCAAAAATTTATTGCTGATAATAATTTTTTTACAAAGTATTTCTAGTATTGAAACCTATTTTTACACTTTCATAGTGTTTTTACCCCAGTTTCGGGGTTAACTATTTGCCCATAGCTGGTACCCTAACAGGTGCTACCACACCGGGTCAGAGTGGACCCAAGAACACCAGCAATTAAGAGGTGGTTCCATGCTCCTGAAAACCTACTGATCAGAGGCCATGCTATTGGACGTAGTTTATCGTCTTGCCCAGGATGTGGATGTGGCTTATCGTCATACCCAGGACGGGGTCATCTTCAGGTGTCCATTATTTGGGCTAATATGGTATATCTGTCGGTTATTGTGTTATTTTTTCCCTGTGGTGTCAGTTCTTGTCTATTCCTGTGTATATTGTTTGACGACTGTAATTAGGGATTGAACTCCTGACCACTAGGTGAGAATAACACGTTTAATTAACTACACCATCATCCCAAAGGATATGTGTCATAAGTTTTTGGAGCATTTACATTAAACGTCATGGCAGGTTCATGCTGCTTTTCATAATTTAAATAATTTGGTATTTCAAACTATTGTTCTCATCTTAGTTGTTACTGATGTTATTATGTGTCGACCAAGAACCCTCTGGCCATCATCAGGTGTTATTTTGTCCCTGTGATGTCAGTTCTTGTTCATTTCTACTGAACCATATAGATGTTATTATAGACACACTGTTTTAGCCATTGTACCTTCTGACCTTCATCAGATGCCTATTATTTATACTTACTTGAAATGTGTCTCTAATAAAAGTCTATAACAACCAAAATGGTGTTCGTTTTGATTTTATAATAGCAACTTTAGCAGATTGTTGTTTTATATAATATATAACTGACATAATATCTGACAAGACTTACCTTTTCATTAAGTGTTTTCTCAGTTTCGATTTGAGCCTTCAGGTTTTCCTGTGAATAAATAAAATGATAAATTATTAGAAAGAATAAAAGATGAAAAGTGTTTTTTAAAAATCTTTTCTCTCCTCAGCAAGGCAATAAAGCCACTAAGATGTAAGGGATTATCAAGAACGAGAGAAAATAAGAAACCATCAGCGAGATAAAAACAATAAAAGAACAGAATTTAGGGAGACAAAAGATGGCGATTGGTGTTGCATTTCAACTTTTGAAGATCGTATGTAGCAGGGAAGCAAGGAACTGGAAGAGAGTTGCACAGGTGAGAAAAAAAAATTAAAATAGAATATCTAGTTCAACAGTAGTTATAGCGAAGAAAACAGGGATTTACCTCGTCAAACTAAGCGACAGCGAGTCGCGTGTATTTTACGACGGAAAGGCTGGCGAAAAAGAAAATTAATTACCAAACAAAAGGGCATGTATTCCACATGACATGCTGAAGACGGAATATTTGAATTAAAAAAAAACAACAAAAAAAAACAAGTCTGACGCAGGAGTCGCAATTAAACGTAAGAACAACAATCTATTTTGTCTTAAACGTACTTTGATATGCAAAATACTGGAGATCATCTCTCAGCTGTCGACGAATGGAAAAATGTTCGCCCGATAAAAGCAATTGGTGTTCTCGAATCTGCGGGGAAATTCGGCAATTTTGGCTACCACATTTGGTGGAGAATGAGTTATTTTTCTGACTGGTGGCGTGCATTTTCATTAGCGAGATAGTACCTGCGAATCGAGTTTTCGGCATTTCTTTCTGCCCTCGACGTTCGAGTTGGAACTTAGGGATTTATTCTCTGTGGCGTGGAAATAATTTGCGACAAATACTTCCTTTGCAATCCCAGTTTACTTACAATGCTTAAATTCATGTGGTCGATGTACCAAGGAGGAGAGCAATATTTATTCTGTATAAATTACAGAAATGTGGCACAAGGCCATTGGGGAAAGGACGGTCTTCTTCTGTCTTAACTATAACCTAGCTAGCCGCAAACACTGACCCAATCATACAAACAATATTCCTTACACCAAAACACCACATTCATACGTACCTTTCTTACTACAACCACCATAATACCTCTTGTCTCTATGTAAATACTAACTAGTCCCCATATTTACAATTCAATGTCTGTGGGGGAGGGGAATAAGATAACAATTCTAAAAAACTAACCCCAATGAGTATTTACAAAATGAATACAAAATATTTACCAATGCTCATTAGAATAATTGCCGTGAAAATATTTATAGAAAAGGCAGAGAGAAGCCATGTCATGATGGTGGGAAAGTGATTGAAGCTGAGATGTTAGGTCAAGGTCAATATATAAGCTTTGCAGATAGATCTAAATTTGACAACAAATATGACAGGAAACTCAAGATGAAAATTATATTAAAAATATATGGATGAATGCATACATATATTTCATAACTTTGCTAGCAATAGGAAAAAAAAAAAAAAAAATTTTTTTTTGTTAATCATTTCACTCCAAGCAAGGCAATAAAGCCACTAAGACATGAGGGGTTACTGAGTGTAAAAGAATCAAAGGAAAAAAAAAAATCATAAAGGAGTGAGGACAATAAAAGAACAGAAATTAAGAAGACACAAGGTGAAGATTTCTTTGATATTTTTCTAAGGAACCTTTTAATCCTTTTGGCGTTTACTCTAACAGTGATTTTCAACCAGTGTGCCGAGAGAGAGGATTGTAGGTGTCTCAAATTATTTCCAAAAGATATCCAAAGCACAATAAGTATGCATATCAAAATTAAAACCCTTTTAAATTGATTATACGAGCATATCCTTATAATAAATAAATGCATACATAATATATAAAATAATATAAAAAGGAAGCATTTTTGCAATAAACAATATTAGAAAGAGAAATCAATCAAGATCAGAATCCTTAGAAGAAAATTTAAGAATATGCTTGTCCAAAATTCAACCTTGCAAAGAAGTTATTCTAAAAAAACATCAGCCCCCGATATCTCATTAAATATTAAATTATAATAAACAGATTTCTTTCTTTTAAGAATTTTAATGATTATCTTTTTATTAGCACTTATAATAAATTGTTTTGTATTAATAAATAAATCATAAAAAATATACTCTTTTTAAAATCTATTTTTTGAGCATTATAACTTAAGTGTGTAGATATATGAAAGGGGATTATCTCCCTTTGGTCGAGATCGTCACAAGATGGCCGCTTAGTGATGTCACTTCATACAGTGACAAAATGTGGTCATTCATTCAGTCAGTCAGCAAGCTTTTGTGTGTCAAGATACACATGTAGTTCATCCTGCCTGGGCTTCAACTTGGGGCAGCCAGCTGCCAAATGCTACAGCTTACAAGTCCATGGTGCGATTTCCTTTAGGTAATAAATCTTTCCCCGAGATAGAAATCTCCAGCTAGCAGTCCTCAACTGAGGAAAACCCAACACACTGTTTCTAGTTTGTGAAATATGTCCTTGCCTGAGACATAGATGAATCTGGTTCATTTGAATCTAGAGTCTTAAACATGGCTTCTCCAGAAACACAGAAGAATCTCCACATTATATGTAATATCCTATTTTTTTGTTCTCCTTTCACTCAGCTTGACTGTGTAGATATACGATATATTATTCTCTAGGACACATGTAAATATGTGTTATAGCATACCTACGGATGATAATGAGTATGTCCTCATTCACATAAATACAGTAGTAAATACTGTATGCTGGTATGCAGTTGGAGATTCATTGTGAAATTCACTCAACTCACTTTTAGCAGTTGACTACTATGTGCCGTTGGCAAATCTTATGTGTATTGTTCTTGTCCTAAGAATTATCGTTCATTACCAACCTTCATTTCATTATTCTATTCAGTAACCTTCCCTAGGTTACAACATATGTATATACAGTTTTGTGTATGTTGTAGTGGTATAAAAGTCTCTCAGAACAAAGCATGCTTATCATCCAGATTTCTTTCAGCCTTTCTGTTCAGTCTGTGAAATACGGTGTTATTCTATCACAGATATAATAATGCCCATAATGGGGGAAATTAAAAATGGGAGAATAAATCTTTCCTCCAATATCTCTTCCGTTATAAGTGTGTCACAGAAGTTTAACTATAGGTCCAAGTGTGCCATGAGATAGAAAAGGTTGAAAAACATTGTTTGAGAATTGTGTTATAACTGAAAATACCAACAATACAAGGCAGTGCTGACTCCAAACAGCTACCGGTTTTACCTCTGACCTTGAGCTCTTCATAGTAATGAACTAGTTTATACAGTCACTGAGGGTGTACTATTTACTCCACAACACACATGATCCATTACTGCACATAATTAGGTTACAATAAAATTTGTATCTGTCTATATTTCTGAGATGAGGTATTATGTACACTATTTACATTATTCGGACCATTGTCCTCATCTTTGTTGCCATATTTATTACAATGGCTGAAACGTTGTAATAAATATGGCGACAAAGATGAGGTCAATAGTCAGAATAATGTAAATAGTGAATTAAATTTGTATTTTATATGAACGCTACCTTATGAAAATTGAAATGTAGTAGAGTGGGAGGCCCTGTATCAGAGATGGGTGGGATATGAGACCCTTGCACTGAGCCCTGATTTTCTATATATAATTTCTACATAAGTGTAGTGAATGGTTCATTAAAAAATAAAACACAGTTTTGTAAATATAACAGACTGGTAATTAATAGACTGGTAACTCCAGGACTTAAGTCTGAATTAGCAGACATCTGTGTTGTCTCCTTTCAGGATGTGGTTGATCATGGCTCCCCACAATTTCCTATCCTTTGGAGCTCTTGCCAATGTTGATCTTTTTGCTATCTTTCTCCTTCCCTGTTCTGCTATCCCTTTGCAAAAGCTTGTTAGGTAGATTATAAGTATTGTTTCTACCTGTTGCCTTCAATCTGTTCTGTGAGTGCCAAATTTTCCACAAGTCTTCTTATATTGTGTTCCAGAAATTTCAATGATCCCTTTCTCATTTCATTTTCGTTAAAATTTCCTTGTTACTCACATGTCCTGTCCATGATGCTCTCACCCATCTGTAGAACTACGGCTGCCTCAAGTCTCCGCCTTCATCTGTGAAATTGTCCGACATTCACTGCTATATAGGAGGATTGATATTACAAAACAATTCTAATGAAATTTTCCTGTTTCTTAACACTTTGCTTAGGTTTTGGAAGGCATATTTTTTGGCTATTCCAAAGCACCTTCAGATTTCAACGTCACATTTTCCATCCTCTGTTAAAGCACTTTACAGATATTTAAATTTTTGTACTTGTTTGATTTTGGCATCTTCAAGTTGCATCTGGGACTGTCTCTTGTACTGAATGCCTGTACATTCTGTCTTCTTATAATTGGTAGTTAGAACTTTCTTTGAGCTTTGCTCTGCTACCTTTTCTCGGACTCCCACTTAAGAATGGACCAATCCTGACAGTTTAACATTCGGCTTTTGATTTATTATGAAAAATTAGAGATATTGACAAGGAAAGGCAATGATGTCACTAAGACGCAAGCAGCTACAGGAAGTGAAAGAGAATTTAAAAGGAACTTGGTAAACCAATCCTGAACAGGAAACAAGGGATAAACCTATACTCCTGTTCAAAAGACTGGGGAGATATGTGAATCAGGCAACAGGTGAACATATCTACTCCTAAAAATAATTATTAAATAAAATATCAGTTTATGTGATGTTAGAAATATAGAATTGAAGTAGACTTTAGGAGGAACTTGAAATCCAATCCTAAATAGGAAAAAAGGGATATACCTCTGCTCCTGTTGAAAAAACAAAAACAAAAAACAAAGAGCAGTATGAACCAGATGATAGGTGGATGTTTACCAAGAGTTGAGATTGTTTTTTGTTTTTCCTGTTGGTTGTGTATATGTAAGAGTAATACAAAAAATATAAATATTAAGTTAAATTCTTATCAGAAAAATCATTTTTTTTTTAAAACTTTACCCAATACATGACTCAAGAGCCACTTAAGGTAGAGGGTTACTGTATGCAGTTTATGAAAGTAAGAGGAGATAGGAAGAAGTGAAGATTATGAGGATAGGGAGGATAGATAACGATTGACCTTAGACTTCAAGAGATCAAGATTGTAGTGTTCAGAGAAGCATCCTTCATTTGTGAGTGAATATCTCGTTAATTTTATTTTAGAATAATAAATTTTCCAAATACAAATCCTACCATCTAACTTGTAGCTGGGAGGAGGAGATGGATTTATACCTTTTTCAAGTATATTTACGCATAAGTGAATGTTACGAACCTGACTGGAATTTGAACTCAGCTCCGATTCCTCATTCTGAGCTGTTATCTATTACACCACCCACACATTCAATGGATTATGCAACAAATGATGAAGGACAAATTATAAATTGAGACTAAATTTAACTTGACCTTCAATAACCTTTCCAAAATATACTGATGAAGTATTTAGGACTTATTCTGAAAACTGTGGATAGAGATAAAAGCAAATACCCTTTCTGTTTGTAAATCAGCTTCTAGGGTGCTTATCTTTGCCATGTGTTCACTGATCTGTCTTTGGTAAAGCGTTTCTTGTTCTTTTAAAGATTTCTGCAGTTGATCCTGTGAGAAGAAAAAGAAAGATTTAACATAAAACTTCTGACATCATTTGACAAAACTTCTAAAATTTAATGTAAAACTTTTCAACAATATAACATTTGAAGATACATACTGATATATATTTTGTTTTCTTTTCAAATGGCTTTTTTGATTTGGCTGAAAAATTTTCAGCTCCCAGCTTATATGTAATAGACAATATTTTTGTAAGTTCATAGCCTGATGTGTAGCTTTGGTTAATTTAATCTGTATTTTGTACTTGATAAAACTTATGGTATATGTCAAAATGAAGTGAATTTTGGTTTGGCTTGGTTTGCTTTGTTTTATGGCATATCAACCTCAATGGGTTATTTAATGTCGACAAGATTTTTATTGCTGGTAATATTTTTTTCCAGAAATGTATTGTTGGTAATTTTTTTTTTTCCAGAAATGTATTGTTGGTAATTTTTTTTTTCCAGTAATGTATTGTTGGTAATTTTTTTTTTCCAGAAATGTATTGTTGGTAATTTTTTTTTTTTCCAGAAATGTATTGTTGGTAATTTTTTTTTTTCCAGAAATGTATTGTTGGTAATTTTTTTTTTTCCAGAAATGTATTGTTGGTAAAATTTTTTCAATAATGTACTGCTGGTAATAATTTTTCAAGCAAATCACCTATTTTTATACTTTCATAGTGTTTTGACCCCTTTTGCAGGGTTAACTATTTGGCTATAGCTGGGACCCTAACAGGTGCTACCATACTGGGTCAGGGTGGACCTGAGAACACCAGCAATTAAGAGGTGGTTCCATGCTCCTCAACACCTCCTGATCAAAGGCCTTGCTGTCAGATGTAGTTTATCGTCTTACTCAGGACGCAGATGTAGTTTATTATCATACCAAGGACGGAAGTGAATTTTGATCTGAATTAGTCCCAGTATGATGTTTAGTCTGTGTTTACATTCACCTTTGAAGTCTATTGACAATGATCACAATTTTCAAAAACAAATATTAAATTCAAATGCTTTTTTCCTCATCAGGCTGTAGAATAGAAACTTGTTGGCTATTATGGCATGTGGAGGCTTCCTTACTTTGTTAGTAGCAACAGCAATGGAAATAATGAGCAGGGTACAACTGAAGGTCCCAAAAGTGATAAAAATGCTGACAGAGCTTGATTTGGCCTATTTTTCATCTTCCTTTTCAGCAGCCTCTATCTCATGGCCAGCTTTCTTTTCCATTTTAGTGGCCTCTACATTCAAGGCCTGCTTTTTTTTTTCACTTTTCATTTTCAGCAGCCTCTACCTTCAAGCCCAGTTTGAAAGGCGACACACAATGTTTGCTGCAAAAGATGAGGCATGTCCTGGTAGCTTGACTTGGACTTCTCCTTCCTCCCATGAGAACTGACGGAGAAATCTCCTTTCAAGACACTTACCAAAGGAAAACTACAGACAACCCAAAGCAGAAGACGAGGCCTGTCCCAGCAGCTTCACAATCAAATTTCTCATTCCTCTCATCGGAACAAGTGAAAAAATCTCTCTTTACAAAACATCTACGCAAGAATTGTGTTAACTGGGAAACCCCCACTTTTTCTCCACAAAATACTACTATTTTGCACTCTCTTTCAACCAGAAATAAAAGCTGTTGAACAGTTATTTTGAACCTTAGATTTTGTTCATTCAACTCTCACTGGTGAGCACAAACCCACACGCAACCAGGAAAAATCACCAACAGTAGACTTATCGAAAGACAGTTATTTGAATATCTTACCTGTTTTTCTTGAAATGACGTTTTCTCAGAATGAAGCTCTTTAACTTTATTTTCTAAATTATTCTTGGCTTCTAACAACTGGTTTTCAAGACCCTGTTTTACTTTCTGCATTTGTTCATAATTTTGACTTAATGCAGACATCTAGTGAAAAAGAAAAAGAAAATGATTTTAAAAAGTTCATGCTGAATGTTACAGAATATGCATTCAACACAGAAAAAAAAGCACATCTTAAAAATTGACTTAAGAATTGGTACAGCTTGAAAATAAAGTTTTTAATGCAAGAACCAACAAGAATTAAGAAAAAAAGAATAATGGAAGTTTTAAAAAGCAAGGGTACAAAAAATGAATCCATGTTACAAGGTGGGGATGAAAATATCTTAAACTAGCTGCTTTAAGTCAATATATTCCAGAGAGGATTTATTAAATACATCAAAGACTTTCACTCCCAATAATAATTCAAAGTAGGTAGTGGTGGAAATGAAAATTATGGCCATATTTCAGTGCCAAGAATTGAAGGTAGGATTTTTTAATATTAGAAATCTATAATTAATATCAGATATTTCTTCTAATTCTTCTAATATCTGGTTTTTATTTTAATTCTTATAATTAATATCCAGTTCTACCGCAGACATTGATAGGTTAATCTTGGTCATGTAGACAAAGGCAAAAGTTTGGTTCCTCATATCAATGTCAATTAACTTTAACAAAAGTTCTTAGTTTTTTTGCCCAAACAAACTAAATATTTGTTTTTAATAGAAAGAAAAATAAAGTGATGATTTAAACATTAAATCTGAACATTTTTTTTTTTTAACCTGAAATTTGTTCTCTAATTATTTTTCATCCCCGGGAAAATTTTTATGATCCCTTTAATGAGAACTTACTTACAGGATGGTAACCCTGGTACAATGACAACTTACTACAGGGTGGGAAACTTGGTACTACTGCATGAGAATGCCTAATGATGAAGAGAGAGAGCAATAAATAGAAAGAGCGAGAGATAGAAAGAGCGAGAGAGAGAGAAAGAGAGAGAGAGAAAGAGAGAGAGAGAGAGAGAGAGAGAAAGAGAGAGAGAGAGAAAGAGAGAGAGAGAGAAAGAGAGAGAGATAAATAGAGAGAGAAAGAGAGAGAGATAAATAGAGAGAGAAAGAGAGAGAGATAAATAGAGAGAGAAAGAGAGAGAGATAAATAGAGAGAGAAAGAGAGAGAGATAAATAGAGAGAGAAAGAGAGAGAGAGATAAAGAGAGAGAGAAAGAGAGAGAGAGATAAAGAGAGAGAGAGATAAAGAGAGAGAGAGAGATAAAGAGAGAGAGAGAGATAAAGAGAAAGAGAGAGATAAAGAGAAAGAGAGAGATAAAGAGAAAGAGAAAAAGAGAAAGAGAGAAAGAGAAAGAGAAAGAGAGAGAGAGAAAGAGAAAGAGAGAGAGAGAAAGAGAGATAAAGAGAAATTAGGTAATCTGGTGGACTATATATGTCTCCTGGGCTGTATTTTGTGCAGGCTTGACCTATATCCATTCAAGTAGCATCACTAGACAAATTTTCTTGACAGAATCTATCTTACAGATTTGTCCATGTGTTGAAAATTGCTGTCACATCTGGTGCTGGTGCTTCTGCTATGTATTTTGAGATTCTTGATAAAATAGAAGAACCAGCAATATTATTGGTTCGGCTGTGGCATTCCAGCTTAAGTCATTTTCCCACTGTTGTAATGTAGCTTCCCTGTGCCTTTTCTATAAATATTTTCTGAGAAGCTTTCCTCATTGGCACCTAGACTTTATGAATTTAAGTGCAGTACTAGATTGGCAGCAAGGTCTCATCATTTTACAGATGAAATGGTTAGATGCAACCATAAGTTCTATACTAACATTTTTTTTTTTTATCTCGCACTTGGGGAACTGTCTTCCAGCCACTTACTTTCCAGTCAATTTTGATCTTCAAAAATTTAATTACAATGTTAAACATTATCTTCTGTCTTCTCAATTCCTGCATTTTATTGACCTCTCTCCTTAATAATGTTTTCTTTTGCTCATTCTTTCACACTCCGTAAACCCCTGCGTCTTAGTATCTTTATTACTTTGCTTGGGGTGAAATGATTCAAAATCAAAATCAGATACTTTATATTTTTAGTTTGTTAAATTAGTTACAAAGATTTTTTTTGATTTTTTCTTTCTTTTTTTTTTTTTCATTTAATAAGTATGACAAGTTTGGGGCGAGAAAAAAAAGAAAGAAAGAAAGGAAGGACAAGAGAGAGCGAGAAACGGGGAGAGGACAAGAGAGAGCGAGAAACGGGGAGAGGACAAGAGAGAGCGAGAAACGGGGAGAGGACAAGAGAGAGCGAGAAACGGGGAGAGGACAAGAGAGAGCGAGAAACGGGGAGAGGACAAGAGAGAGCGAGAAACGGGGAGAGGACAAGAGAGAGCGAGAAACGGGGAGAGGACAAGAGAGAGCGAGAAACGGGGAGAGGACAAGAGAGAGCGAGAAACGGGGAGAGGACAAGAGAGAGCGAGAAACGGGGAGAGGACAAGAGAGAGCGAGAAACGGGGAGAGGACAAGAGAGAGCGAGAGAGGACAGAAAGAAACTTTAAAATTTGATTCAGCGATGCCAAATTTGGTCTGGTGTTCCTGCTATTCATCTCTAGGTTCTTGACAAAATCAAAAGAACGATCTCTAATGTAATCAATCCTGACTTGACATCTCAACTTCAGTCACCTTATCACCAATGTGACATGGCTTCCCTCTGTCTTTTCTACAAATATTTTCATGGCAACTTCTTCAACAAGATTTTTTTTTTTTTTCATGGTGCCCTGAACTACATAAATTTAAGCGTAGTACTAAATTTTTTATTTACAGGGTGCGATGTGTAAATTGTCACCATCTGATATTTTTAACTTCATGCATGTGCATTGTTTGTTTTTGATTTTGTCGACTGCACAGTGGGCATCAGCTGCACACAGTCTCTGAGAAAAGGAACACCAGGATGCATTTCACTCTGCCAGAAATTAGGGAGTTTTGTTTTGTGGCATATTAACCTCAATGGGTTATTTAATGCTGACAAGATTTTTATTTCTGGTAATATTTTCTTTTTTCAAATATTTATTGTTGATACTAATTTTTTTTTAAAAAGTATTTCTGGTATTAAAATCTATTTTTCCACTTTCATAGTGTTTTGAGTCAGGTTGTGGGGTCAACTATTTGCCCATATCTGGGACCCTAACAGGTGCTACCAACCCAGGTCAGGGTAGACCTGGGAACACCAGCAATTGAGAGGTGGTTCCACGCTCCACAAAACCTCCTGATCAGAGGCCTTGTTGCTGGACGTAGTTTATCGTCATACCCAGGATGCAGATGTAGTTTATCATCATACCCAGGACGACAAGATATATTTGTGTAACTTTGGTAAATATATCTGTTAAAATGAGATGTCGGTATTGTTTTCATTTTTCTGTAATTAAGATAACAATTTATCCATCGCACACTGTAGGTCCCACCTGTTTATTTTTGAAATTGCTAAATGCAACTACTACTCCAACAGTTTCTTTTCTCGCATTTCCCGCCTGTGGAATTCTCTTCCATTTACTTTCTTCCCTGACAACTACAATCTTCAAAAATGTAAATGCGACATCAATCGCCATCTATGTTCTTGAATCCTATCCGGTTTTTTATCCTCTCGTCAATCCTTGCTATACTCAGTATTTTCTCTCACTTTCACTCCTTGCATACTAGTGGCATTTCCACCTTGCTTGGGGTGAAATAATAAAAAAAAAAAATTCAATTTATAACCAAAAAATTCAATTCCTTCCTGAAACAAATCTAATACTAAGTAATATTAAATTTAATTTACCTTTTGTTCAATTTGCAAACATTTTGCAGTGCTGTCTTCTAAAGATTTCTTCATTTTCTCCACCTGTTTTGCATTGTCCTGTTTCACCTGAGCAAAAAAAAAAAAAAAAAAAAAAAAAATCAAGAAAATATGTTAGTAGATTATGTTCCTAACAGAGAACAATAAGTTTGTATTTCTCACTGTTGCTAATGAGTTCAAGCCTTACTGATGGTAGCATAGATGTGACTGGTGACAAATCCCTACATGTAGATTATCCAGAAAAGCAATGAGGACATAAACATGACAGATCAGAAAAGATTTTTTTTTTGAGGACTTGAAAACAAGAGAGACATCAATAAAATTCAAAATGTCACCCTTGTTAGTTCCAAATCTATAGTAGATCAGAAGAAATCTCATCTAATACATAAACATTATAAAAAACAAAAAAAAACAAATTAAAATTAATTAATGGGGTCTGCATGCGTCCCATCTTCTTGAAGATTCAGAAAACATTCTTTGGCCTTCTTCTTTACTTATTGATGGACACTTGCCTCAATAAAAAATAATAATATTGTTATTGCTGTTTTTATTATATGATTTTTATTTAATTTTATGATGATGACCATTGTGATGATCATTATGATGACAATCGCCATTGTGATGCTGATGACCATGATAATGATGGGTCAGATTTTGCAAAGTGGGTCAGACCAAGTACTTTTTAGCACACTATCTCACAAAGTTTTTTTTTTTTTAAAGATATTTTGTGACATACTGTTTGACTCAAATGACAATTTACTGGACATTTTTACATTTAGTGATAGAAACCAGAAATGATTTTTGGCCCTTTCACACTTTCTGATTTTGTGTTAGGCAACTATTTTACTTTAACAAAAAAAAACAAAAAAAACAACTTTGTTCCAGGCACATTGGAAAAGCAGATATGCAAGAGGACTACCCAATACAATAGAAGAAAAAAACTGTAAAAGGTAATTACTTTCCATACTTTATGGCAAGAGGTAGAAAATAATTAAAAAATATATTTTTTGCTTATATTTAGCAGAAATGTTTTTCAAATATTTGTATTATA
>OZ038510.1:29290119-29297619 GCA_964036315.1 Acanthosepion esculentum | reverse complement strand
AGAAACATAATACTAACATCTTAAATAAACACTTATACCAGAACCAAAAAATTGTAGACAAGGGAAAAATACAAACAACAACTAATGAGGGTGAACAAAAATTATGTAATTGTAGAAACCCTCAAAACTGTCCTTTACAAAATAAATGTTGCATAGAATCAGTAGTATACCAATGTAATATATCTTCTGTAGAAAATCCTGAAAACATAAAAATTTATATAGGTTGCACTAGCCATGAGTTCAAAAAGAGGTTCTACCAACATCAATCCTCGTTTAGGATAAATAAGTATAAAAGTCAGACATCTCTTTCGAAGTACTTTTGGCACCTAAAAGAATCCAATAAAACACCTACAGTGAAATGGAAGTTAATAAGAAGAGCTAGAATATGTAGGTCATTAAATGACCCATGTCCTTTATGCATACATGAGAAACTATATATTACTAAGTTTATAAAAAATAAAAATTTACTGAATCAGAGAAATGAAATAGCTATTTTTTGTCGTCATTGCCAAAAGTTTTCTTTAAATAATCTTTAAATAATCTATAAAAAAAAAAAAAAAAAAAAAAAAAAAAAAAAATTTACCTGATTATTATACATACTCATATTTGATGGGTATAAATAATTTTAAATAATGTAGATAATTATATTACATTTACTTGGTTTATAAAGAAATATAGCCGATTAAAATTAAAAAGTTAAATTTGAAAGTAGAATTTTAAAAATGTTTTAAAATTGAAATTAAATAAAACAGATTCTAACCTAAATATCTTTTAAAATTGTAATTAAATAAAACGTACTCTAACCATAACACCTCTCTCAAAGCAATTCAAACACTGGAAAGAATCCAAGTGAACACCGAAAGTCATGTGAAATTAATAAGTTAGAATATAATATTGAACATTAAATGTCCTTTATACATACATATATACATTTATAATACTAAGTTTATTGAATTAGTGAAATAATTTAACCACCTTTGCCGTCATTGTCATAAAGTTTACATAAAATAAAATAAAATAAAATAATATTTACTTATACTCGATAAGAATAAATAATTTTAAATACTGTAAGTAATCCTAATACATTTACTTGGTTTTTAACTAGAAGTATAGTATATCAAATATTAAAAATAACTTTTTAGAAAGGTGGATAAAACATATTCTAACTTAAACAGTCCATCAAAATCTTTAAATATACAAATAGAAATAATACCATAAGAATTTTTGCCGTTAGAAATAAACCCAGATGACATGAATTTAGCGGATGTCAGAATTTGTTAAAAGATACATCCCTACCCATCCCTAAACATAACCCCGCTTTCAAATGTAACTATTAACTGAGACAACGAAAATTAAAAATTGAACCCTCTACCACCCCTTGTCTAGATGAATGGATTTATCGGTAACCTTGGAAACCCTCAAACTATGAATCTTTCCTGTGCCGTTAACAACCGTAAATTTTAAAAAGTAAGTTACTCCAAAATTCGCTTGATGAGGAAATGGAACTAATGTCTTTGGTTTAATAACAAAATTAAATTCAGGGGCTTTAGCTTCCATTTCTGAAACATGGTCATCACTGTGTAGCGGTAAAACCATATTTTAAATCTATTAATTTATAATATTAATGCTCTGTAAATTTAAATTTACATAGAGCACTATTGTGTAAAAATAAAAATATCTATAAGAACACCGGATTTTATATCTTACTGTTCTTTCCTTTTTATTTATATATACATATATGTATATATATATATATGTATATATATATATATGTATATATATATATATGTATATATATATATATATATGTATATATATATATATGTATATATATATATGTGTATATATATATATGTATATATATATATATATATGTATATATATATATATGTATATATATATATATGTATATATATATATATATATGTATATATATATATATGTATATATATATATATGTATATAAGAGAAGCCCGTATACAAGAGAAGCCTGTATACAAGAGAAGCCCGTATACAAGAGAAGCCCGTATACAAGAGAAGCCCGTATACAAGAGAAGCCCGTATATAAGAGAAGCCCGTATATAAGAGAAGCCCGTATATAAGATAGATTTTTCTCTGGTCCAAAATTAGAGCCTGTGTTAATGTATATATAATAGACCAAACCCGGCTATAAGAGACTTCTTCTCCGGTCCCGACAACTCTCTTATATCCGGGTTACACTATATATATATATATATATATATATATATATATATATATATATATATAGTCCTAATCATTACAGAACAACAAATGTTTAGGCATATTCACATATTTTGGATTATAATAGACTCCCTTCCTTTATGAAAGTGAGTAAGGCATCCACACTTCAGACAGTGTTATATATATATATATATATATATATATATATATATATATATATATATATATATATATATATATGTAGTTATATAGTTGTCTAATGAAAGCAAGATCACCACACTTAATCAGAAAGGGCTTCCTGGATATACAAGGTAACCAAAAAAGACCTTGCCATTTTTTTTAATTTATTAGAACAAAAAAGGTATTCACCAAATTTGACATACTGTTAATGAAATCATCCCAATCGGCATCCATAAACAATGTGTCTCCAGCTGCATAAACCCTGGCGGTAAAAATCATGTGTCTTGAACGCAAAGAAGTCTATGAATGCCTGCCACAAGTCTGCCTCATTTGTGAAGGATTTCCAACAAAGGTGGTTGTCCAGAGAATGGAAGAGGTGGTAATCTGTTGGCACAAGATCCGGGTAGTAATGTAGATGGTAGTGTCTCAATGTCAAGTTGCCGTATGGTATCCTTGGCCACCAGTGTTATATGAGAACTGGCATTGTCATGGAGAAACAGTACTCATTTGCGATTAACTAATGTTATCATTTTCTGCCTCATTGCCTGTTTCACAAGTTCCAACTGCTGCGAGTATATGTCTGCAGTGATGGTTTGGTCCGTTGGTCATCATAGTGCCCAACTTGACTCAGAACATTATCTTGCATGGTTGTAGAGGTGATCTTGTGATATGGATACATTGTGATACCGAGAAAGCGATGAGAAACGGGCTGCCACTTGTTACTTGTTGGTTTCCGACAGTGTATGGCATACTCACTTGTTCAACTGGCTCGCCTTCTCTATGCAGAGCAGGTGAAGTCTGGCCGTTTCATCAGAAATCTGGATGTGTTCGGCAAGCTCACCATAGGTTTGGCTGTTGTCCTCCTCATCTGGTAATTGTGGCCGGCCACTGCAGGGTTCATCACAAACGGACAGATCTCTTGACCTGGAACCAATGCCTGGCAGAATGTTCACCAACAGCATTATCCCCTAAAGGCTTGACATATTCAGCAACTTGATGTGGCTATGGACAAGCCCACCTTAGAGTTATAAAACAGACAACCGCAAATGAGCTGCCATGTTTCCTTGATGCTTCTCGAGCTATAACAGATGTTTGTGCACAACACACCTGCATTGGTCAAGAGCAATGACCCCATCCCTACTGCTTTCCTGGCTTGACACTCATTTGTGATCTATTCTTTCGATACAACATAAAAAATGCCAAGGACTTTTTTGGTTACCTTATAGTCCTTGACATACTTCCTTTTCTGGCTGTTCCATGGGTCAAGACAAGGTAACTTGTTTTTTTTGGGGGTGGGGAATCTTCTAAAGTTCCTGTTTTCACTTACCGAAGCCTCACTAAGAATAAATTTAGTGTGTATGTTATTACTATGAATGGCCTGTGAGACATTATTAATTAATCAATCTACAACAGGCACTAATTGAATTTCATTATTTTAAATATTAAGAAAGTTGTCAGGAAAATACTCCCAAACCCCCAAATGAACCCAGATTGGTCAAATTGAGGGGAAAAATAAAGCAATAGGACTTACCTTAAGTTGAAAAATAGATTGCTGTTTTACCACAACATAACTGTCTGATAACATGGAAGAGAATAATTTTTAATAAAAAGAAAGAGATTTCCTCTTCTTATATACACCTTCAGGGATCACATGGTAACCCTATCATGTGACCACTGTAACTATAAAGGGTTAGCAAAGAAAACCTTTTTATTTAGTAAGCATTTCAACAACACAAAGTACACTGCTCCTTTCCTGACTAACAATCAATTTTTTCACAAAAGAAAAAAATTAGCTTACATTCATACTCAATTCCTGAGACAATGAAGTTTTTTCTTTCTGCATTTTTTGCAGATTTTCTTTAAGTCCTTTCAATTCTTTGTCCATTTCTTGCTTTGCCTACAGAAATTCAAACAAACATCATAAACAACACCAGACTAATATAAAATAATATAAACTTATAGAGAAACAATTTAATCTAATAAAATGAATTAGAAATCATAGGCTTCCACATGTAGTAGTAAACATCTTGGAATTTCTGAAAATACTTTTCAAACTAATCAGAAGTGAAGTAAAAAAAATATTTACTCCAAGTATTGAGAAACAATTTACTGCAGAAACACACATAGGAATTTAAAAGAATCAGTCTGTTTTACAAATTTTATGTAATGAACAAGAATCCTGGCAAAAGTGATAAAATTTGCAGAGGGAAAACACCAGATAAAGATCAAAAGATAAATTAAAAATCATAGGATTCCAGATGTAGTCATAAACATCTTGGAATTGAAAAAGGTTTTATTTTGTGTGATTTAAAAGTTCCGATAATTTTTTTTGTTCCTTGGTAGTGTATATCAGTCGTGTGACAGAGTTTGTTTGGGCTATAACACAATTTAGTAGTCAATATAGAAACATGGAGAAAATCAACATGCATATGTAGTCGAATGAAAAACTTGTGGGAGGACTAATCCGAAAATTATTGCATTGTAGTAACCACTTGACTATATCCATTTTGTACGTTAACACTATTCATATATTGTGAACTTTGACTTATTACTGTTGCTTTGTCTAGTTTTGACTTGCATATATATTGTTTTTTTTTCAGTAATGAGATGAGGTATTATGTACACTATTTACATTATTTGGACTATTGTCCTCATCTTTGTCGCCATATTTATTACAACATTTCGGCCGTTGTTTGCTCCGGCCTTCTTCCGGTGGTTGGAATGTCAAACTGAACCCTTTACTTCGCTCACTGGGGTAGACTGTTCTAGTTCTACATGCCATGTTTTTAATGGATGTCCATTATCAGTTATCTCCTATCGGGTACTGAATTCACACTGTTTGAGGAAACATGGCATGTTTTTTTTTGTATTATTTTTGCCTTGTTATTTTCCTTCATTTTTCTTATTCTTTGTTTTAAACTTTGTCACTTCTGTTTGTTGAGAATTTTGCCAATTACTCTACAGCAATCCTCATTCAAGCAACTATTTTGTAGGTAATTTTCTTTGATAGAAAATTGTTAGGGAAAGGAAAATTTCTTTCCCTAAAAAGGATAACTCAAAATACAATTGAGTTACTTCCCTTGTTCATCATAACCAGGGTAGCACTTCTGAATTAAACATATGTGGAAGTCATTGTTTCAATCCATACAATCCTTGCTGTTCTCAGGCAGTGAATGAATTAAAGTTGTTTATTTATGTGCTAAAATACACTTGTCTTTTATTTTCATTTGTTTTCGTTAATCCCGACAGCCGGGGATATAACAAAAATAATATTAATTTCTTTGTAAAAGTAAAGATAAACTGTGAGATGAGACTGCTTACCTTCTTTAATTCCTGGGTTGCTTGCTTTACCTTGTTGTTAGTGCCTTCAAGAGACTTCTTTGTAGTTTCCAAATTAGCCTCCATTTGTTTCAGTGCTTTGTCTCTCTCATCAATTATTTTCCCCTGGGTTAGCCAACAAAAATAAGTTCATTAGCATACAAATATATAATAATGAGTACAGACGATCCCTAAGAAGCTATTTGGTTATAATTTATTTCATGAATATACAAATATTCATCTCTTCAGACCAAAGTTTTTTAATAAATGGAGTCAATTTTAAATTGTCATTTATTTAATGAGATTAACTAACAATTATACAAAAATGTTTTTTTTTAGTCAATTTTAAATAAAGTTTATAGTAATAAGAAATTTTATAATCTGATAAGAGTTGGAATGCTGAAGGTAACATCAGTCAAGGGACAAACTTTTTACTTGTATTATATATATATATATATATATATATATATATATATATATAATACATTCAGAAAAAAAATTATATATATAATTTTTTTTTTCTGAATATAACTTCAATCAGCTAAGTAACAAATTTTATATTTGTATTATATATATATATATATATATATATATAATACAAGTAAAAAGTTTGTCCCTTGACTGATGTTACCTTCAGCATCCAACTCTTAGAAGATTATAAAATTTCTTATTACTATAAACTTTATTTAAAATTGACTAAAAAAAAAACACAAAAAAACATGTTTGTATAATTGTTAGTTAATCTCATTAAATAAATGAAAATGACAATTTAAAATTGACTCCATTTATTCAGGATTGATGTTATATTCAGAAAAAAAAAATTATATATATATATAATTTTTTTTTCTGAATATAACATCAAGCAGCTAAGTAACAAATTTTATATATATATATATATATATATATATATATATATATATATATATAATGATAAATCAAGAAAAATCTTAAAAATCCATATCAGTTATAATTTATTTCATGAATATTGTTATATTCATCTCTTCAGGCTGAAAGTGGGTTTTTTCCAGCCTGAAGAGATGAATATAACAATATTCATGAAATAAATTATAACTGATATGGATTTTTAAGGTTTTTCTTCATTTATCATTATATTGCACTGTGACTTACATTGAGCTCTCTTTGAATTAATGTCCTCCTTAGAATTATCCCGACCAATTACAAATTGGTACTATATATTTATTATGTATAAAATTTGGGCTACACCTGAAAAGCAAAAGAACTAAATAGCTTACCAATTAAGAAACAATCATTGGAACAATTTTTTATTTTAGTTACTAAGCAGTGGTTTCTGATGCATCTGTCAGTCTCAAGAGACAATGGAATTGTACTTTTGATGTTACCAAAGCCATAGTAGATAGATATGAGGGACAGACTATTACCTATGCAATAGATACTCCTTTCTACATGTTGCTGAAATAATTCCCTGGAAAGTCAAATGCTGATACACATGGTTCCAGCACTGTCACAAGAGTTGTCAGGAGGTTGGTGAAACCAGCCACAAACTGTCTTAGAAATTCTGACTTATTATTTCAACCAGTTTTGAATTCAGAATTGTCCTTCTCCTAAACTGGTTGCCAAACAAAGTTTGCCCTACCATTGATGTTACCTTTAGGGAAAGCATGTGCCCAAATCTCCTTATACATGATCCTATCATTAATTATGTTGGTTTGGTTTGGTTTATTTTGTTTTACGGCATATCAACCTCAATGGGTTATTTAATGCTGACAACATTTTTAGGATAGATTCGTATGAATAGAATGTGTATTCTTTGGTTTAGAT